>CASHTC010001161.1:15000-28212 GCA_949357725.1 Hyperoplus immaculatus
AAATTCTACACACTGCAGGTTTAAATCTTCAGCTCTACATTACTTACTGTGTTTGTGTATTTGTTTATGTTGTTTGTGTTGATATGGATCCCCCTGGGTCTGAAATAAAGAATTATATATGAATGAAAATGCTCTTTAATGACAAAAAATCTATTGTGAATTTGGTAGAAATGTTGTCAGTAGTTTATATTATAAAACCAAAATGTTCATTCTAGTCAAACATCTGCCTATGAAGAGTAAAACGAGAGACAATGAACATTTGGAATGGTCTCTTCATATTTTTCCAGAGCTGTAGACTGCACTGCACCTTTAATGGTTACACATGCAATCCCAAATATCCTATAATCCTATGATATCTTTATTTATATAGCACCTTTAAAAACAATGGTTTAGAAAGTGTTTTTACATAAAATACATTGGAGCAAGTACATATCATATATAAGTACATACTAATAATCAAGAAACACATACAATAAGATAAATACACATACTCGTATATACACACTAAACCAAACAAGCTTAATACATTCTAGGGTAGAAAGACATGGTATGTGTATGGAGCTATGTATGGTGCCTGGAGGTTTAGGTTAGCTGAATGCCTGTCAAGTGTTGTCAATTATTGAAGCCCCAACATTTTAGTTTGAGTGCAGAAGGAAATAGCTGCCAAACAATAGCTCACTGTGGCTGAGAATGACTGGCAGATAGACAGGTCAAGCCCCAAAACAACTTCAGGCTATAAGCATCAGCTACATGCACACTTCCTAACCCCGTAGGATGTTATTTTTCTCAAATGCCATGTCTAAAAGTACATGGGTATTGATTTAAACACTTTTCTCCCTATTTTCCTGTCCCCACAAGCACAGATAGGTGAAAACTTTTCTCTTCAAAAAAACCAAACTTAGACGCTGCCAATTGCAATCCAAACCAACAGGTGGCGACATTACCCTGACGCTAAATCTATGTTATAATGTGATACTATTGTTGTGTTGTGCTCTGTGTAATGTGTGTTGACCTGTGAAGTTGACCAGTTTAAAAACGTTGCTGAAGACTCACTTTTTGTTGCATTGGCCTTTAACACAAGTTGAGACTTTGACACTCCTCCCTCTGTTTCCCTCATGTATCTTATATGTTGTCATGTATTGTGTCTTGTACGGCATTTTGGTCAACTGATTATGTGTTTAAAATCTGCTGTAGAAATGCATTTGGCTCTGACTTTATTCTATACCTTTTATCATTATTTAAAGATTATTTTTTGGCATTTTCAAGCTTTATTTGATAGTACAGAGTTGAAATGGGGAGACAGAGAGAGAGAGAGAGAGAGGGGGGGGGATGATCTGCAGTAAAGGTCAACGGGTCAGATTTGAACCCGCGACCACTGCAACGAAGGCCGGAGCCAATATGGTACGCGCTCTATCCACTACACCACCGGAGCACCCTCTATACATCGCTTTATTCTATACCTGATTGGATCTGTTATCACGGCTGTGCTCTTCTCAATGTCTGGTTATATTTTCAGTTTCACCCAGGGCGAGACAACCATCACCTTTTGTCATCCTTTTCTTTAAAGATTTTTATTATTTTTTGCATTTTCAAGCTTTATTTTATACAAGGGAGAGAGAGAGAGAGGGGGGATGACCTGCAGTAAATGTCCACGGGTCAGATTTGAACCCGCGACCACTGCAACGAAGGCCGGAGCCAATATGGTACGTGCTCTATCCACTACGCCACCGGAGCGCACCGACCTTTTATCATTCATTGTGGTCACTTATGTTTCACCACCACACATATTTCAGAGGCACGGATATGGGCTTTATACTTTAACCCCAAGTAAATGGTCTAGTCTACCGGTATAAATGGAAGCATATCCCTGGGTGAGCAAGGTCTCGAATATCGGATAATATAATGGAGGCAGAGCGAGACCTTTTCAATTCACCTCAGAGATAGACAAAGTTAAAATAGCTACTGAGAAAAATAACTTCAAGAATATTGAGTTTGAAAGCAACTTCAATGTAGATAGAAGTGTATTAAAAGTTGTCTTTTTCAGTAGGTCCAGGTACCTTTTTCCTGTTTTGATTTTCTGTAATTTATTTCTCTGTATATATGAGTATTTGACAGGGAAAGTGCATATTAATAATACTTTCTATACATATGCCAGATTTAGCCAGAAGTCTAGTTTCTATCTGCAGTCCAAATAGCAAGCAGATAACAGGAAGAGTTAAAAGAAGAACAAAAGCAAAGGGACACTGTGTAACATTTGAAGTAATTCATTCGCTAAAATCAATATCCTCATTCATAAATATGTCCTCATTGGTGTAAAATCACCTCTGCCCAATAATCTGAATTATCCTCCTGAGCGGAGAATTACAAATATTAATGTTACATTTTGTCCATTGAGCGGGCAGGTCGTATGGAGGAATCCATGTTTTTGGAATGTCATCAGGTGCATTACACAGTGTCCCTTTAAATAAACTGAATAAAAGATAAAATTATTAATTGCGAGAACATTTTCAAAATAATTCATAATGATAAGAATTACCACTGATACATTTGGTTCTGACCGAGTAATTTGATTGGACGAGAGATTGGGCCGACTGTGGCTCAGTTGGTAGAGCGGGTCGGCCGACGATCAAAGGGTTGGAGGTTCGATCCCCGCCCCTGCCACCTGTGTCATAGTTGTTGTGTCCTTGGGCAAGACACTTCACCCACTTTGCCTTGTGTGAATGTTCAATAGTTAGCCTGCTGCTATCGGTGTGTGAATGTGTGTGTGAATGGTAACGTGGGAAAGGAAAACAGGTCTCCCTTGCAAAAGAGTCTTCGGTCTCAATGGGATTTACCTGGAGAAATAAAGGTTAAAAAAAGAAAAAAGACATTCCATGAGCACTGGGATAGGAGTACAAAAAAAAATAACCCTAGGATATATTTCCTCCACTATGACTGTGAGAGAACATTTTGTATACATTACATATTGATTTGATATTATTACTTCTCATTACAGGGTTTATTTTCGCGCCCAAGCTGTGCGAAGAGCGCTAGAGGTAAGATGTTAGGCGTAAGACATAGGAAAGGTAGGATCAAGCTGTCAACTCAACTCATGTCATTGTAGAAAGTTAAACGGTTTTGGCATATTTGACACTCTGAACATTACAGGTCAGGACTTTATTACTAGTGTGTGTGTGTAGGAAGGGAGGGTGTGTGTGTGTGTGTGTGTGTGAGAGAGAGACTGTGTGTGTGTGTGTGTGTGAGTGAGTGAGAGAGAGTGTGTGTTTGTGTTAGTGTGTGTGTGTGTGTGAGTGAGAGAGTGTGTGCATGTGAGAGAGAGAGAGAGAGTGTATATGTGTGTGTGTGTGTGTGTGTGCGTGCGTGTGCGTGTGTGTCTGTGTGTGTGTGTGCGTGTGTGTCTGTGTGTGTGTGTGTGTGTGTGTGTGTGTCAGAAAATAAAGCCTGTCTCTGTCTCTCTGTCTGGTTGGCCCTGGGCGTTCTCCACTCAGAGTTCACAGAGGGCGTAATAATGATGAAGCAAATTATCCTAATAACTGTTGGAGGGATATGCATCGCGGGTTATGTAATTGTGTTCTATATATCAATCAATACAGTCCTGACCAGGGAAATGGGCCTGTGTGTGTGTGTGTGTGTGTGTGTGTGTGTGTGCGTGTGTGTGTGTGTGTGTGTGTGTGTGTGTGTGCGTTTAGTCCGGCTGCCTGAGTCTTGGCACCTGCTGCGATCGCTGAAATGAAAAATCAGCATGCAGTAAAAACCGGGGTTGAGAGGGAAGACGTGTGTGTGTGTGTGTGTGTGTGTGTAGGTCTTATAATGCATATGTGTCTGTGTGTGTCTCTCTGTCTGGGTTTTATACTGTGTGTGTGTGTGTGTGTGTGTGTGTGTGTGTGTGTGTAGGGTTTATATATTGACTGACAGGACTGCAGTGTGTGCAATGCATGATGGGGGATGGGTGTGGGGGAGGGGGAGGGGGGCATTAAATTGTCATATTTCTCGAAAAACATTTTTCTTGGCCACGGGATGTCAAAATAGATCCAACACCGAATACCACACACGACCAACATGATAGGTTTATAATCTAAAAACAGGTCTCCTTTGCAAAAGAGTATTCGGTCTCAATGGGATATATACCTGTATAAATAAAGGTTATTAAAAAAATAAATAAATAAAAAATCGCACATTTACAGAAGCAACTACACTGAACTAAAATATAAATGCACTTTTGTACTTAAGGATCTAATATTTGTTCTGTTTACATACAATTAATATTTCTCTCAAATTTGATGTGGTGGGTGGGGGCGCCCTCAGCTCATTTGGTAGGGCGTCCCCCCCCCATGGGCCTCGGCCAGCAGCAGACCCGGGTTCGATTCCAGCCCGCGGTCGTTCTCTGCATATCACTCCCCTCTCTGCCCCATTTTCAACTCTGTCTCTTCACTATCAATAAAGCATAAAAATGCCCAAAAAAAAATCTTTAAAAAAAAAGTGATGTGGTGGTGCTTTTTTTAAAGGTGCTCCGAGGAACTTTCAGTTTGTGTTCATTCTTGCGCCCCGTTTGGACAAAAGCGGTAGTGTTTTTACCACGCCAGCTGTTGTTCCTGGGTGAGCGTATACCCATGACAAAGGCATTAAGAAAAACTATAAAAAAAATAGCATTCTTTGCACTGATGGTCTCGTTTGAAGTGGTCAAATGAATATGTTAACTTGTTTGTTTTTATCAAGTCACTTTATATATACACAAACACACACACACACACACACACACACACACACACACACACACACACACACACACACACACACACACATACACACACACACACACACACACACACACAGTGATTTGATAGAAAGACCATTTTAATATTTAATGTGTTCCTGTCATCTACCATTCATCATATTGTAGTGAAGAGTGGAGAACGCCCTCAAGGTGTGTGTGTGTGTGTGTGTGCGTGTGTGTGTGTGTCTCTGTCTGTCTATGTGTCGGTGTCTGTCTTTCTGTCTGCCTGCCTGTCTGCCTGCCTGTCTGTGTGAGTCTGTCTGTGTGTCGGTGTCTGTCTTTCTGTCTGCCTGCCTGTCTGTGTGAGTGTGTCTGTGAGTCTCTGTGTGTCTGTGTCTGCCTGTCTGTGTGTGTCTGTGTGTCTGTCTGTGTGTCTCTGTGTGTCTGTCTGTCTGTGTGTGTCTGTCTGTCTGTCTCTCTGTCTGTCTCTGCCTGCCTGTCTCTCTCTGTGTCTGCCTGCCTGTCTGTCTGTCTCTGTGTGTGTATTGAGTCATATCAGTCAATATACAGCGGCAGTAAAAATAAAAATATAACTGCTGTATTGTTTCACACCACTGGCTGTCTGTTTGTCTCCAGTCCATAAGGTTTGTACAGTTATCGTTTCTCTTAAAAAGTGTCTTTATCGTCCCATAATCAGTTTTATTGTTTTTCATTTATCATGGTTTCTCTCCCTGTACATTTGTTTCCATTTGTGTTCATTTGTACCCTATTGTTTTACTGCCGACATACATACAGACGCATTATTAGATCGTAAGTCACCTGTATGGCACTGTGAATTCAACGAAGCTGCTTTAAAAGTAGTGTTAGGGGTTGCTCTGTTGGTGTAGTGGATAGAGAGCGTACCATATTGGCTCCGGCCTTCGTTGCAGTGGTCGCAGGTTCAAATCCGACCCGTGGACCTTTACTGCAGGTCATCCCCCCTCTCTCTCTCTCTCTCTCTCTCTCTCTCTCTCTCTCTCTCCTCATTTCAACTCTGTACTATCTAATAAAGATTGAAAATGCCCAAAAAAATAAAAAAAAATGGGGACGCCCTTAGCTCAGTTGGTAGGGCGTCCCCCCCCCCCTGGGCCGGGCCCAGCAGCGGACCCGGGTTTGATTCCAGCCCGCGGTCGTTCTCTGCATGTCACTCCCCTCTCTGCCCCATTTCACCTCTGTCTCTTCAATAAAGCATGAAAAATGCCAAAAAATAAATATATATATATCCCAAAAATATCGTAAAAAAGGGATAAACGGGGGCTATCTTTTCACTGCTACTAAGTGTGTCCCATAACGTATATCAAACTGTTCCCGTGAGCCTGTCTGTCTGCCTGTCTGTCTGTCTGTCTGTGAGTAACCATGGCTGTGTACACACTATAGTTGTCGACAGGATGAATGACGGTTTGGCTTGTGAGGTCTGTTGTGTTAGTGCGATGAATGGATGGGAACAATCGCACAAACACATACACACACGCACACACACACTCACACTCACGCACACACACGCACACACACACTCACACTCACACACACACACTCACACACGCACACACACGCACACACACACACACACACACACACACATCAACACATCAACACACCCACACACACACACACACACACATCAACACATCAACACACACACACACACACACACACACACTCACACTCACGAACACACACACGCACACACACACACACACACACACACACACACACACACACACACATCAACACATCAACACACCCACACACACACACACAGACATCAACACACCCTTATGACTCACCGGGAGTCTCTTGTTTTAGTTATTGGCTTTCAGTCCTGTACAGGGTGGGTGTGTGTGTGTGTGTGTGTGTGTGTGTGTGTGTGTGTGTGTGTGTGTGTGTGTGTGTGTGTGTGTGTGTGTGTGTGTGTGTGTGTGTGTGTGTGTGTGTGTGTGTGTGTGTGTGTGTGTGTGTGTACAGACAGACACACCCAAACGCACATGGTTAGAGCATTTGCGGTCAGGTTCAAATTGGGATTCACCTTAAGTTGCAACAGTAAGGAGTCATTTTTAGATCTGTGAGTGTCAGCATGGCAAGAATGAACACACGCACACACACAAACATACACACACACACTCACGTTCACACACATATACACATACACACACACACACACACACACACACACACACTCACGTTCACACACACATATACACATACACACACACACACACACACACACACACAGACACACACTCACGTTCACACACACATATACACATACACACACACACACACACACACACACACACAGACACACACTCACGTTCACACACACACACACATATACACATACACACACACACATATACACATACACACACACACACACACACACACACACACACACACACAGAGAATGAACACATGTTAAAAAAGCTGCTGCGCACACAAATGTTTTGAAGGGTTTGCCAAAGGTCAGGAATGATTCTTAAGGTCGAGAGATAAGGTACACACACCCAGCTCAAATGCTCACTCTCTCTCACTGTCAGTCACTCACTCACTCACTCACTCACTCACTCACTCACTCACTCACTCACTCACTCACTCACTCACTCACTCACTCACTCACTCACTCACTCACTCACTCAGCACTCACTCTCTCTATCACTCACTCAAGGCAAGGCAAGGCAAGGCAAGGCAAGGCAAGTTTATTTATATAGCACAATTCAGACACAAGGCCACTCAAAGTGCTTTACAGGGGTAAGATTAGAATACATAAAACACATTATAAAACATTTAAAAGCGAATAAAAGAAGCAAATAAAAATAAAATAAAAATTAAAACTCGATTTAAAAACATAATAAAAGAAGCAAATAAAATGAAAATTGCAAGTTAAAAAGGAAACAAAAAAGTCTTCAGACTCGATTTAAAAGAACTGAGAGTTGCAGCAGACCTCAAGTTTTCTGGGAGTTTGTTCCAGAGATTTGGTGCATAAAAACTAAAAGCTGCTTCTCCTCGTTTAGTCCTAACTCTAGGGACTGTAAGTAGACCTGTCCCAGACGACCTAAGGGCTCTGGACGGTTCATAACTTATCAGCATATCAGTAATGTATTTTGGCCCTAAACCATTTAGTGCTTTATAAACCAACATCAGAATTTTGAAATCAATTATTTGAGTGACTGGAAGCCAATGTAAAGACCTCAGAACTGGGGTAATGTGATCCACCTTTTTGGTCCTAGTGAGGACTCGAGCAGCAGCGTTCTGAATTAGCTGAAGCTGTCTGATTGATTTTTTTGGAAGGCCAGCAAGGACACTGTTACAGTAGTCAAGTCTACTAAAGATAAATGCATGGACAAGTTTTTCTAAATCTTGCTGAGACATAAGCCCTTTAATTCTTGATATGTTTTTTAGGTGGTAGTAGGCTGATTTATTGATTGATTTTATGTGTTTCTTGAAATTCAAGTTAGAGTCTACAACAACACCAAGATTTCTGGCTTGGGGTGTAGTTTCTAACATAATGGATGTAAGCTGTGCGCTGACTTTTAATTGTTCATCTTTGGCACCAAAGACAATTACTTCAGTTTTATCGTTGTTTAATTGAAGGAAATTTTGGCACATCCAATCATTGATTTGTTCAATGCACTTACTCAGTGCCTGTATTGGACTGTAGTCTCCTGGTGATATGGTTATGTAAATTTGTGTGTCGTCTGCATAATTATGGTAGCATAATTTGTTCTTATTCATAATCTGAGCTAGTGGGAGCATGTAGATGTTAAATAGAAGAGGGCCAAGAATGGAACCTTGGGGGACCCCGCATGTAATATTTGTCCGCTCAGATGTGAAATTGCCTATTGACACATAGTAGTCTCTATCCTTTAAGTAGGATTCAAACCAGCTTAGTACAGTTCCCGAAAGTCCAACCCAGTTTGCTAGTCGATCTAGTAATATGCTGTGGTCAACTGTGTCAAAAGCGGCACTGAGATCCAGTAAAACTAAGACAGAACTTTTGCCACTGTCTGTGTTTAAATGGATGTCATTGAGGACCTTAACCAGAGCAGTCTCAGTACTGTGGTGTTGTCGAAATCCTGACTGGAAGACATCAAAGCAGTTATTCATTGCTAAGTAGTTATTTAGCTGTTGATAAACAGCTTTTTCAATGATTTTACTTAAAAATGGTAGGTTAGATATGGGCCTATAATTTTTCATGAGTGATGTATCTAGATTGTTCTTTTTTAAGAGTGGCTTGATGACTGCTGTTTTCAGGGCCTGTGGGAATACACCTGTCTGAAGGGACATATTGACAATTTGTAGAACATCTGAGGCCATACAGCTAAAAACAGTTTTAAAGAAGCCTGTGGGCAGAATGTCAAGGCAACAGGATGAGGAGTTCAGGTGTTGTATAATGTCCTCCAGGTTTTTGTGGTTTATAAGATAAAATTCTGTCATTGCATTTGAATTGATTTTAAGAGGGAACACATATGTTGAACTTGGTATTGATGCAGTGACAGCTTGTCTAATTTTGTGAATTTTCTCAGTAAAGAAGGAGGCAAATTCATTGCAGGCCCTCGTGGAAAGATGCTCAGACGCTACTGGCACAGGAGGGTTTGTTAATCTGTCGACAGTAGCAAACAGGGCACGTGCATTGTTGTTGTTTTTGGTGATGATGTCAGAAAAGAAAGAATGCCTTGCATTTCTCAGTTCTGAGTTAAACGTGCACAGTTTCTCTTTGAAGATGTCATAATGAACCTGGAGATTTGTTTTTCGCCACCTGCGTTCTGCTTTACGGCACTCTCTTCTTTCTATTCTGACCTGCGGGGCATTTCTCCAAGGAGATCTTTTCTTACCAGAGACAACCTTCATCTTAGTGGGCGCAATAGCATCTATAACACTTGTAAGTTTGCCGTTAAAGTTGTCTAAGAGCTCCTTAACTGAGTTACAGGGGAGGGGTGGTATCGAAGAAAATGCTTGAATGAATGTTTCACTGGTATTTTCTGTAATATACCGCTTTTTGATTACTTTTGACTGATCAATTGTGTGAACAGACATTGTACTCTCAAAAAATAAACAGGAATGGTCTGTGAGGGGACCCATATCTGCCACTGTTATGTCTGAAATGTTCATTCCTCTGGAAATGATAAGGTCCAGCGTGTGCCCTTTGTTATGAGTTGGTTTGTCAACATG
Source organism: Hyperoplus immaculatus (assembly GCA_949357725.1). Classification (NCBI taxonomy): domain Eukaryota; kingdom Metazoa; phylum Chordata; class Actinopteri; order Uranoscopiformes; family Ammodytidae; genus Hyperoplus; species Hyperoplus immaculatus. Next base: position 24,923 of record CASHTC010001161.1, read on the forward strand.
CTGATTTAGTCCAAAGTTGTCAAGGACACAGCACAGTTCTTTCGCACATCTGTCCTCTGGTTTGTCAGTATGAATATTGAAATCTCCGACGATTAATACACAGTCAAACTCAGTACAGATTACAGACAGCAGTTCAGTAAGTTCATCAAAAAAGCTTGCATTGTATTGTGGTGGCCGGTAGATATTGATGAAAATAGCTCTAGAGGCTGAATTTAACTGTAGAGCCACATACTCAAATGAATCAAAATTTCCATAAGACATCTTTTTGCATTGTAGAGATTCTTTAAACAGAATAGCAACCCCCCCTCCTTTTTTATGCACTCTGGATTCACTCACAAAATTGTAATTTGCGGGGGCGGACTCTATAAGAACAGCTGAGCTGTTATCTTGGTCTAACCAAGTTTCAGTTAAAAACATACAATTAAGATTGTGCCTAGTAATAAGATCATTAATTAAAAATGTTTTACCTGCCAAGGATCTGATGTTTAATAAAGCTAAATTTAGTGTGTTCGAAGCATTGTCAGCCCGATTTATTTCAGCACACTGTGGCTGAAGAGGAATGCTTATCAGATTTGATACATTTACAGGATTTAAGAGTTTCCTGTTACTTGAGATACACTTTGAGAAACAGGGCCCCAGCTTATCCTGTGAGTCGTAGGCGTTAACTAAGTAGCCGCGGCCCGGCACATATCAACAAGTGCTGACATCATCAGTCTCCCTAGCCTGATGATGAAGACGTCGCGGTGGGATCAGAGGGGGTTTGCGTGGCGGGGTGAAGAGCCGGGCGCTGTGGCTTAGATTGGCGAGTTGAGGGGGACGTTGACTGCTGGGGGTACATATGATTTCCTTAAATCCCAGATCAGGAGAGGATGGAGAAAGGGTGGTTGTAGGAGAGAAACGAGGAGAGAGAGGTCGGCTTGGTGTTGACCTGCGTGGTCCAGGGGAGACGGGGATGGGTGGAGCCCCCTCCTCTCTGCCCTGATATCTCTCCTGGTCTGAGCTGTCATCTGGGGCCGGCAGTTGTCCTTCGGCGCTGCTGCTACGCTGTGTTATCTTCTTCTCCTGGGCCTTGTCCTTGGCACGAACAGATTGGTGACGTAGGACGTACATCACGTTGGATGTGAATAGTTTGACTCCAGCCTTATTTAGACAAAGTCCATCTGTCTTAAAAAGCTGCTTGTGGTTCCAGAAAATGTTAAAATTGTCAATAAAATGCACTGAGTGGTCAGGGCACACAGTTGAAAGCCATGTGTTCAGTGCTAACAGTCTAGTGAATCGCTCAGGTCCTCTTCTGATTGGTGGCAGAGGACCACTGATAAACACCTCAGCATTCAGTGAGCTGACCGTGTTCAGGAGATTCTTAAAGTCCTGTTTCAACATCTCAGACTCTTGTTTTACAACATAATTTGATCCGATGTGCAGAATGATGTTCTTTACAGTTGTGTGTGCAGCTGCAATTTCCAGGATTCTCTCTTCTAGGTCCGACACCATATCATTTGGAAAGCAGAGTACTTTGGTATCAACACTAAACATGCTTTTCATATCTCTAACAGAAAAGTCTCCAACTATCAGGGTTTCAGGCCCGGTCGTTAGCTTGGTTAGCCCGGTTGTTAGCTCTCTCTGTGGCTCTTGGCTTTCGGGCCTTACCTTGTTGTGTGAAGGCGCTATGCTATCTTGGTCATCAGAGGGAAATCCAGGGACTTGCATCAGTGGAGTAAACCGGTTCGACACTTGCACACTTGTTTGCTGTGGAAGTTTGTTGTTGTTACCTCTCCCCCTTGCAGTAATCCATTGCTGCGGCCTCCGAGGCACGGGGGTTGAGGAGGCACCGTGCCTGAGTGATAACGCAGGCCAGCCATCCAGATCAGTCATCTCATGGTGCTCGGCCCTGCCGGTTATCCGTCCTCCCTTTTCCAATCTCTTTGGCCTTCCACCAAGACGATTCCAGGGAGGGTTATCACTAACCTGGACACGGCCCTTTTGTTTCTTCATAGCCTTGTCGGTGCTAGTTAGCTGTGCGTTAGCTCGATCTTGTCCACTGTTTAAAGTCACTGATAGAGTGGTGTCGTTCCCACATAGTCCATTCACATCAATGTTCATTTCTATTCGATTCATTTTTGTTTCCAGTGCTGTAATCCTCTGTAGGAGTGTTTGATAGTCCTCGTTAGATAAGGGAGGCATCTTGCTGCTAATTAGCTTTAGCTGAGCGCCTCGCTTCCAGTCACCACAGGCTTGTCCTGTTGTTAGGCCCCCCCCCCTCACGTTCTATTGAGAAGGTCGTAAAAGTGTCCAAAAATGCCTGTAGTATCTATAAAAGTAAAAATAAATTACAGTCCCTTTGATTTGTATGTATCCAGGACCTGCTGCTAAATTTATTATCGAGGAAAAATAAGAATGTAAGCAAAAAGTGCAAGAGGAGGAGAGAGCAAGCAGAAAAGCGTCTGCACAGTAGGAAAGCAGGAAGCTTTCTCACTCACTCACTCACTCACTCACTCACTCACTCACTCACTCACTCACTCACTCACTCACTCACTCACTCACTCTCTCTCTCGCACTCACTCACTCACTCACTCACTCACTCACTCACTCACTCACTCACTCACTCACTCACTCTCTCTCTCAGCACTCACTCTCTCACTCAGCACTCACTCTCTCTATCTCTCACTCACTCACTCACTCACTCACTCACTCACTCACTCACTCACTCTCTCTCTCTCTCACTCACTCACTCACTCACTCACTCACTCACTCACTCACTCACTCACTCACTCACTCACTCACTCACTCAGCACTCACTCTCTCACTCAGCACTCACTCTCTCTATCTCTCGCTCACTCACTCACTCTCTCTCTCTCACTCACTCACTCACTCACTCACTCACTCACTCACTCACTCACTCACTCACTCACTCACTCACTCTCTCACTCACTCACTCACTCACTCACTCACTCACTCACTCACTCACTCACTCACTCACTCACTCACTCACTCACTCTCTCTCTCGCACTCACTCACTCACTCACTCACTCACTCACTCACTCACTCACTCACTCACTCACCCACATACATTTTTGGGAACATAAGACTAAATAAATAATCTCACTCACTCACTCAGCACTCACTCACTCACTCACTCACTCACTCACTCACTCACTCACTCACTCACTCACTCACTCACTCACTCACTCACTCATTCACTCACTCACTCAATCATGCAATACAGCCAGATATTGTGCAACACACACACACAGACACTGTGACATCTGTGAACTCAGAATGTTGACGTGAAA
>CASHTC010001163.1:10000-12500 GCA_949357725.1 Hyperoplus immaculatus
TTAAACAGATGATTTTTTTAATCTGTCTGTCTGTCTGTCTGTCTGTCTGTCTGTCTGTCTGTCTGTCTGTCTGTCTGTCTGTCTGTATGTCTATCCATCTATCTATCATCTATCTATCTATCTATCTATCTATCTATCTATCTATCTATCTATCTATCTATCTATCTATCTATCTATCTATCTATCTATCTATCCATCTATCTAGCTCTCTCTCTGTCTGTCTGTCTGTCTGTCTGTCTGTCTGTCTGTCTGTCTATCTATCTATCTATCTATCTATCTATCTATCTATCAACAAGTTATCACTGAATTTAAAAAAGATACACCAAGGAACTTTCAGCTTGTGTTAATTCTAGCGCCCCCCCCCCCCCCCTTGGACAAAAGCGGTAGTGTTTTTACTACGCCAGCTGTTGTTCCTGGGTGAGCGTATACCCATGACAAAGGCATTAAGAAAAACTATATAAAAATAATAGCATTCTTTGCACTGATGGTCTCGTTTGCTGTTACATGATCATCAGAGGGAAAAATGTGATTCTTAAGGAAATTATTTCAAAGTTCCTCGTAGCATCTTTAAAGTGACACCATTTCATCTCTGTTTTCTCCACACGGTCTAATAATAAAAATGCCAAAAAATAATCTATAAAAAAATGAAATACAAAATTCAACAGGTCTACTCACCATAATATGCTGAGGTTGGGATGGTGGGCTGAGGGGAACCAAGTCTATAACATTCACACATGTTGCTGGCTGCATTGCCTCTCTCTCTTCCTCACTGTCTGTGTCCCAATCAGACGTGTAGCAAACCGATGTGTCACTCACACAACTCTGAGGTCTGGAAGAGAATTCGGAAAAAATAAATAATAATCCTCACTTTCCATTTCCTCAAAACTTGAAATTTCATCCATTTAATTTAATTTATTTGCAGCTCTCGACCATGCAGCTCCAGAAAAAATTGAGAGACCACTCCAAATGTTCAGTGTCTCTCGTTTTACTATTTAGAGGCATATGTTTGAGTAGAATGAACATTTTGGTTTTATTCTATAAACTACTGACAACATTTCTACCAAATTCACAATAAAAATATCGTCATTTAGAGCATTTTTTAATAAGTAATGTAGAGATGAAGATTTAAGAAAAATCCAGACTGGTCTTTTAACAACACAATGGTGCAGCTATGTTTGGCATACGGCAAAAGCAACACAGAAACACTACTCAAACCACTGAAGGACATTTTTCAGAAAAGGCTCCTGTTTGTGTTACCAATAACTGTTGGTCTTGTCTGACCTCAAAAGCAAAATCAATTTAAACATAAATGGAAAATTAACATAATATTTCGGCAGACAGGTACTTCTTTCTATGTAGTACATTACGTTTGTATTCTTACACTCAAAAAGGACATGACACACACACCACACGCACACACATGCACACACACACACAAACACACACACATGCACACACATGCACACACACACACACACACACACACACACGCACGCACGCACACACACCCCCACACACACACACATGCACACACACACACACACACACACACACACACACACACACGCACCCACACACACACACACCCCTCCCCCCCCACACACACACACATACAAATCCTCCTACCTCTCTACTTCCTCCTCCTCTTCATAAATGGTTGCCATCTTTCCGTGGTCTGAATCAGTTTTGGGATATTGAACATCCTTGTCGTAGACCCCCAACATGGCCGCCAGGTAGGCCTGGGCCTTCGTGGCCTTTCTCTTGCGTCTCTTTCTGATGGTCATGGGCTCTGAGTCTCTCACCCTCTCTAGCCATGCCTCCATTGGGCTCAGATAATCTTCATACTGTGGGGGGGGGTGTACATGCAGTTGACTGTATATTGCACAAATTGTCTGTCTGTCTGTCCGTCCATCTGTCTGTCTGTCTGTCTGTCTGTCTGTCTGTCTGTCTGTCTGTCTGTCTGTCTGTCTGTCTGTCTGTCTATCTATCTATCTATCTATCTATCAGATAGTCATACTGTGGGGGAAAAAGAAGTTACACCATTGAAACACTTGCTGTTGTTTAAAGCCCTACTTCACCGGTGGGAATATGAAGGTGTATTGAACTCTGAGATCCTATGTAGTATAAATGTGCAAACTTTTTAGAAATCGGTTCATCCTAGCCTGAGAAAAGGCAGAAAGAGTGTTTTATGGTCTCACTGTCTAACCCTACATTTTACTAGTGTGACATCACATTAAAGTAAAAAAATTACGGTTAGGATTAACAGGACAGCTGGGCCAAAGTATATTCTCATAACTGAATAAACAAACTTTCCTTAGCTGTAAAATCAATGCAATGCAATAAGAAAGCATTATTATCCTCTTACATTCAATGTAGTCCGTCTGTCTGTCTCTGTGTGTGTGTGTGTGTGTGTGTGTGTGTGTGTGTGTGTGTGTGTGTGTGTGTGTGTGTGTGTGTGTGTGTGTGTGTGTGTGTGTGTGTGTGTTTGTATGTATGTCTC
>CASHTC010001164.1:0-10000 GCA_949357725.1 Hyperoplus immaculatus
CTGGTTTGCTGTTACATGTAATTTATGATCATCAGAGGAAAAATTTGACTGTTTCAGAAATATTTAAAAGTTCCTCGTAGCTACTGTAAGTACTTTTTAAGCCTATGTTTAAGGCATTTTTAAGGTGTTTTTCCAGCCCTGTACCTGCAGTCAGTGGCTTTGGGCGGCATGACGTAAGGGAACAGCATCTCCGTGAGTTTCCTCAGATAGAACAGTTCATCTTTGCGGCTCCGCAGAGCCACATGCAGGTCAGCGCCGTAGCCGTCCAGCGCTGCCTGCTGGAGGCCGTCTATGGTCTTTACTGGGGAGATACACACACACACACACACACACACACACACACACACACACACAGAGGGAGAGAGGGAGAGAGGGAGACAGAGAGACATTAACATACACATGCTGCAGGCTGTCTATGGTCTTTACTGTATTAGAGACAGGGAGAGAGAGAGAGAGAGAGTTAAGCAATATCACACGAGAGGGAGCATGTTGTCGCTCTATATCAGCACTGCTGTGATTCGGTCGAGAAACACAGCAGTGGACTTCCGGGTTACAGAACATGGGGTAGGCACGATCGCTTGTAGCTCCCACAAAATATTTCAGACTTAACTGATTAAACCCTATTCTCGTCGATTTTTTTTGTGCTTGTGTTGCCGGTAACACTAATACTGTTTTGGAGAAATGCCTAGAAGCAAGAAAAACGCAAGAAGAGATTCGGCAGAGTCAAATATGTCCTCGGACAGCGTGGTTAGCATGGACGTTGGTGCTAGCTCAGTGGCTTCCATCGCGGGTCTGCTTGAACAGCATAGAGCAGCGATAGCCGCCGAGTTTAAATCATCTTTCGCCAGCATGGACGCTAAGCTGGACAGCATCCAGGCCGTGGTCTCAAGCCAGGGGAAACGTATAACCGATCTCGAGGAAAATGCAGAAACTGTTTGCGGACGCCTGGAGCAACTTGAGGCTACGTGCTCCTCACTGCAGAAAGATAACACGCTGTTGAAAGCTAAACTATCGGATTTGGAAGGGAGGAGCAGGAGACAGAACGTTCGTATCGTGGGCTTACCAGAATCAATTGAGGGTGCGCGCCCCGCTGCCTTTTTCTCCGGGCTCCTCGTCGAGGTGTTTGGTGATCAAGTTCTCCCTTCTCCCCCAGAGTTGGACAGAGCTCACCGCACTCTGGCACCCAAACCGGGCCCGCATGAGAGGCCGAGAGCCGTCGTTATCCGCTTTCACCGATACCAGACTAAAGACTTGATCATGAAAGAGGCACGTAAACAGGGCGAGCTGGAGTACCACGGCCACAAGCTCCGATTCTATGAGGACTACAGCGCGGAGGTCGTGAAGCAGCGGGCTGAATACAAGCGGGTCATGGCTGTGCTTTATCAGCGCGGTCTTCGTCCTTCTCTCCTCTTCCCGGCGAGGCTTCGCATTACTCTCCAGAGCGGCGAGAGAAAGTGGCTGCGGTCTGTCTCTGAAGCATCAAACTACATATCTACACTGGGTGTGAGTCCGTGGTAAATACGATTGCCTGCTGTGAGTATACAATGTGGACAAATGCTCTTTTCATATCCCCAGCCAAACTCTCGGACTGATGGTACTATATGCAATTTTTTATCTTTTATTTTTTTAATGAGTAAAGTAGCTGGGTGAACGTGACATTTTGTTGCTTGTCATTTTGACGTATTGTCTAGCTCACTCCTTTTTTATTTTTTTTATTTGTATCTCCATTTTAAAACGGCTAGATGAGCGTGTCTGTTCTTTATTTTTATTTTTTATTTATTTTTTTGCCATTTGGACAGACTGTCTAACTCACGCCTTGTTCCTTTTTTTTGTATTTCGAATTTGTTGGTTGAGCACGGTATGTTTGTTTAGTGTGTTGTCATTTTGACAGTTTGCTGGATTGTTCATAGTGTTACTAGCTGTTATGGGGTGAACTGTACAAGACTTATGTGGGAAGCTAGCATAGGCTAGAAAGTTAAGGCTTGGAATGTTTGTTGTGAGGCTAGTAAGGGTCTTTCGGGGTTTGCTGTTGAGAGCAATATATGGGGTGGGTTCTGGGTGGGAGGGGGTGGTGTCAACTGGGGGTTTAGTTGATGGGTTAGCACCTGCTGTGTTTTCAGTTATCTGTGTTTTCCTTTTCTTTGTGTGTTTTTTTTTTCCTCTGTATTTTGCTACTCTTTTTGTTATCGGAGCAACTCTTTTTACTCTCACTATAACTGAGCTAGATGAAGGGCAATCTTAATTTAATTAGTTGGAATGTCAAGGGGCTTAATCACCAAGTGAAAAGGGGTAAGGTCTTAACCCACCTAAAACGGCTCAGGGCTGGAATAGTTTTTCTTCAAGAAACCCACTTACATGACTCTGACCATGGGCGACTAAGTAAATGCTGGCGTGGACAATTTTTTCATTCTAATTTCAGGGCTAAGGCCAGGGGCACAGCTATCCTTATTGATAGTAATATTCCTTTTGAGTCCTCAAACATTATATCAGACAAAAATGGACGTTTTATTATTGTTTCAGGCAAACTTTACAATAAGTCAGTCATCTTGGCCAACGTCTACGCGCCTAATGTCGACGATGTAGATTTCTTTAAGAGATTTTTTTCTCAACTCCCCGATCTCAACTCCCATTCTCTTATTCTTGGTGGGGATTTTAATTGTTATCTAGATCCAGTCTTAGATCGCTCTTCCCCCAAACCTGCCACTCTTAGCAGATCTGCAGGTTATATCAAATCATTTCTTGCTGATTATAGCCTCTCTGATCCATACAGGTTTTTATACCCCACAGGAAGAGAATATTCATTCTTTTCACATGTCCACCACACTTACACCCGAATTGATTATTTTTTTGTTGATAACTCATTGATGTCAGACCTTAAGTCATGCAGTTATGAAGGTATTGTGATCTCTGATCACGCTCCTCTGCTCCTTCAACTGGCTTTCCCTGACGTCGAGTATACAAGAAGGCAGTGGAGACTGGATCCATTGTTGCTCACAGATGAGAGTTTTCTTTCACACATCTCTACACATATTAAAACTTTTTTGAGTATAAATAAAACACCAGATGTGTCCAATGCAACTATTTGGGAAGCCCTGAAAGCCTATTTGAGAGGTGAAATTATATCATTTGCAGCATACAAAAATAAGTGTACAAAACAGAAACAAACTGAAATTGCTGATCAGATTCTGAACATAGACAGACAATATGCTAGTTCACCTTCATCTGAACTTTACAAAGAACGTTTAAAACTTCAGACAGAATTCAATCTTCTTTCCTCTCGTCAGGTTGCTGACCAGTTGCTTAGGAGCAGAGGTACTTTTTACGAGCATGGTGACAAGATTGGCAAACTCCTGGCTAATCAACTGCGCGGATTTAGAGCAAAGCAACTCATCCCTGGAATACGGACAGACAGTGGGTGTACAACATCAGATCAGAAATCGATAAACGAAAAGTTCAAAACATTCTATTCAAATTTGTATAGTTCTGATTGTACAGTAGACGCAGCGGTGATGGAAACCTTCTTCAGTAACCTAAACATGCCTTCCCTTTCTCAAGACCTGAGACATAGCCTTGAGGCACCTATTACTCAGAGGGAAATTATTGCAGCAATAACATCTATGCAATCAGGCAAATCTCCTGGTCCAGACGGACTTCCATCTGACTTTTTTAAGAAATTTTCAGCCGAATTATCGCCTTTTTTATGTTCAGTATTCTCAGACTCATTTGACTCGGGTAAACTCCCGCCTTCGTTCTACCAGGCCTGTATTTCCCTGTTGTTAAAAAAGGATAAAGATCCTCTAGATTGTGCATCATACCGACCAATTTCACTATTAAATACGGATGTGAAGATACTTGCTAAAATTCTCGCCCACAGATTGGAGGATGTTCTCCCCTCTATCATATCCCCCGACCAAACTGGGTTTATAAAGGGACGCCAATCATTTTATAATATCCGCCGGCTAATGAACATTTTATATTCCCCCAGAAATATTGAATCAGAATGCCTCGCTTCTATGGATGCTGAAAAAGCGTTTGATAGAGTAGAATGGAATTATTTGTTTTTCACCCTTGAGAAATTCGGTTTGGGTCCTGTTTTCACTTCGTGGGTTAAATTACTATATGCATGCCCTTCTGCCTCAGTATTAACAAACAGCCGTTACTCAAGTAGTTTTGATCTGCATCGTGGGACCCGGCAGGGTTGTCCTTTGAGCCCGCTCCTTTTTGCTATTGCAATCGAACCACTTGCGATTGCCATCAGAGGTAACAAACAGATTCAGGGGATATGGAGAGGAGGAATTGAACATAAGGTATCATTATACGCCGATGACTTACTTTTGTTTGTTGCCAAGCCAGCCACCTCCTTACCGGAGGCACTTTCTGTGTTGGAGGTCTTTAGTCAGTTTTCTGGCTATAAACTTAACTTGAGCAAGAGCGAACTTTTTCCGATTAATAAAGAAGCTCTTAAACTTAATTATACAGCTCTCCCACTCAAAGTGGTGACAGACCATCTGAATTACCTTGGGGTATGTTTCACCAGAAATTTTAAAAACCTATTTAAATCGAACTTCCTCAAATTATTGGATCAGGCGAAGCAAATATTATCGAAGTGGTCTCCTCTGGCTTTCTCTCTCATAGGTAGAATAAATTCAATCAAAATGACATTACTCCCAAAGTTCCTATATCTATTCCAGTGTCTCCCCATCTTTCTCCCCAAATCCTTTTTTCAGGCCCTTGACTCTTTAATGATAAATTATATTTGGAATGGTAAACACCCTCGGTTAAGGAAAGCATTTCTTCAAAGACCAAAACAAACAGGCGGAATGGCCCTCCCTAATTTCCAATACTATTACTGGGCTGCTAATATCCGTTCTTTGGTGTATTGGGTGCATTTTCACCTTGACGACTCAGCCCCAGTATGGGTAACAATGGAGTCCAGCGCTGTTAGCCCATTGTCTCTATCTGCCCTCTTAAGCGCCGCACTTCCACTCTCTTCGGCTATTCCCAATAGTAATCCCGTGATTAAGCACTCCCTTCGAATCTGGACCCAATTTAGGAAGAATTTTGGAATGCAGAATTTTTCACTTTTCAGCCCAATTGCAGCTAATCATTTATTTATTCCCTCGACGGTGGATGGTGCGTTCAAGATCTGGCATAAAAAAGGCTTAAAATGCATCGGTGATTTATTTATTAATGATCTATTTGCTAGTTTTTCCCAATTGACAAAACATTTTGGTATCGAAAAGACAAACTTTTTCCGATTTCTGCAAATCAGGCATTTTACGCAGAAGTTAATTCCCCAATTCCCTTATAAACCGCCAGCCAATCAGGTTGATTTGTTTCTGTCTGTAAACCCCACATTAAAAGGCTCAATTTCTGTGTTTTTCAACCTTATTTCAAAGTTGCATAGCCCCTCTTTAGCAGCTATAAGAACCCTGTGGGAGCAGGACCTAGGCTCTGCCTTCACAGATCGCATGTGGGATTCAGTCCTGGATCGGATACACTCTACCTCCATGTGCGCCCGACATGCTCTTGTGCAATTTAAAGTAGTACATCGTATCCACATATCTAAAACCAAATTAGCTCGTATGTTCCCCGATGTAGACCCGACCTGTGATAGCTGTAAGAGCGCACCGGCATCACTCTTTCACATGTACTGGTTGTGTCCCACCTTGACTGAGTTCTGGACATCAGTTTTTCAAACAATTTCTGAAGTACTTCAGCATCAAATTAAGCCGAACCCTTTCACTGCAATTTTTGGCATTGCACCAAATTCAGGCTTACCTAAAGTGAAGCTGAGAGTACTGGCCTTCACCTCACTACTTGCTCGCAGGGCTATCCTCCTCAAGTGGAAAGATCCTGCTCCTCCTTCCCACTCACATTGGATTCGAGACATTATGGCATGTATGAATTTAGAGAAAATACGTTACACAACCCATGGATCCGAGAATAAATTTGACCGAATTTGGCGCCCCTTCCTAAATTATTTTAAAAAAACAATAATAACTATAGAAGAGTAGCTAACCCCCCCCCTTTTTTATTTTTTTATTTGATTTAATTTTATTTCTTTATGTGTTTTTTTTTTATTTTTTTTTATTTTTTTTTATTTATTTTTTTTTCTTCTCATATTTATTGTTTATTTCTGTTTCTTGTAGGGTATATTTTGTGTTGTTGGGTGTGAGGGTGGGATGTGGGTGGGTTATGTTCGGGGGGAAAAAAAGGGGAAAAAAAAAATCTGTACTAATCGTGCTACAATTTGTTTGTTACGAACATTTAATAAAAAAAACCTTTGAAGGAGAAACACAGCAGTGCTGATATAGAGCGACAACATGCGACCTCGAGTGTGATATTGCTTTTATACAGCAGTTTTACAACTTAAATTCACAAGTTAACTTTAAAATGTTATCTTTAATCATTTAAGAATGGATTTGCTTCCGCCAACACAAATAGTCCGACAACAGCAGTCAGAGCAGTCACACACTTGTTAACATTGCCACTTGTTTAAATGTTTGTATCAAATATTGTAAATACAGTATATACGGTACCGCCCCAGGGCAGCTGTGGTTACACCACCGGTACGACTGTGTGTGAATGAATGGAACCTGGAACCCTGTAAAGCGCTTTGAGGGTGATTAAAAGCGCTATATAAAACCGATCCATTATCTGTAAGCTCTTACCTCTGTCTTTTGCTTTAGCGATGATCTCGATGTGTTTCATTGCTGCTTTCATCACTTTGTCTGCAAACACCTCAGGACCGTCAACCTGCAAACCACAGACAATCATTCACTGACTTATTCAATTAAAGGTGGAGTCAGTGATTCTGGAGGCTTGTTGTCCCATTTGTTTACATACCAGTTTACAGAGCCTAGGCTGTGTGTGTATATATATATATATATTCAACAATTCTTTTCATTTCAACTATATGTAACAAAATAACAACCTGGCACTTTGTAATACCATAAAACCAACTAAAAAGATTTTGATTTAAAAAATAAAAATAAAATAAAATAAAATAAAAATAAAATAAAATAAAATAAAATAAAATAAAATAAAATAAAATAAAATAAAATAAAAATAAAATAAAATAAAATATCACAAAAAATTACAAACAATAAATAAATTACAAAATAAAAGTAAACCTTCTGCGCTCTGCGGACGAGCACCGAGGCAAAGAATCTGAAGACCATTCTGAGCTCGTCCACACACGACTCATCGTCTGTGATGTCCCTGAAACACAGACAGACAGACAGACAGACAGACAGACAGACAGACAGACAGACAGACAGACAGACAGACAGACAGACACACAGACAGACCGACAGACAGACAGATAAACAGACAGACAGACAGACAGACACACAGACAGACAGACGCACACACACACACACACACAGACAGACAGACAGACAGACGCACACACACACACAGACAGATGCACACACACACACACACACACACACACAGACAGACAGACAGAGACACACACACACACACACACACACAACAAAAAAGTGTAGGATGTTGTAAATGTAAAGAATAACTTGATCCCACAATAAAGAATAAAAAAACAGAATACATTTCTGTAGAAACACACGTATAAAATAAATAAAACTGTTTTTCATTTTAAATTCACAAACTTCTGTAATTATACAACTTACTTTAGTAGATAAACAAAATTTAAAATCTTTGTCTAAATTTAAAGTATTTTCATTATGATAAAATTAAAGAATACTAATGAATGTTTTTGTAAATTGTTGTAAAGATATTTATCCATCTTACCTGTACCAGGGATACACAAAGTTCTCCAACACCAACTCGAACACCTGTGGGTCAAATTGAGTTACAACTCTTAAAGGTGCAGTGTGTAATATGACATCATCAAGAAAGTTCTACAAAGTTCTAGAATGCAACGCTCCCTGGGTAACCCCAACCCTTTAGAATAATAACAGAAGCTACAGTGGCCTTCAAGGACAAGAACAATTCTACATTTTAAACAATACACCTGATGACATTCCAACTATGACACTTTCAAGATGGCGGCACTAGGCCTTGGTCCAAGATGTGCAGAAATACGGACATATATGAGACCCCGTTCTAAGGGAAAAAATAATAATTCAAAAAAAAATTTTCAGCTGTTTTGCACTAAATTAAACGTACTTATGGATATTATAATTACTTTCTAAAAAATCTGCTAGGAAATAAAACCCAAAATTCTACACACTGCAGCTTTAACTGAGATTTAACAACTAGGGCTGTGTTGTAAAAGCCCTACTAACCTATCGATCCATACACAAAATCTTCCCGAAAGTAATTACTCATCTGGGCATTTCTCGCTTACACAAACTCGCATACACAGTACATACAGTAGGACGTTAGTATGAGTAGGACGTTAGTATGAGTAGGACGTTAGTATGAGTAGGACTTTTAGTATGAGTAGGACGTTAGTACGTTAGTATGAGTAGGACGTTAGTATGAGTAGGACTTTCAGTATGAGTAGGACTTTCAGTATGAGTAGGACGTTAGTATGAGTAGGACGTTAGTATGAGTAGGACATTAGTATGAGTAGGACTTTTAGTATGAGTAGGACGTTAGTATGAGTAGGACGTTAGTATGAGTAGGACGTTAGCATGAGTAGCACGTTAGTATGAGTAGGACGTTAGTATGAGTAGGACGTTAGCATGAGTAGCACGTTAGTAGATTTTATAATTAGACACACAGTAACAAAATATGCAAAATTTGGTTCAATAAATGTCATAAAATTCATAGCAAATTAAATGTACAACAACCTTTTTAAATAGAATAATGAATACTAACCTCAGCTACTGACGCATCGACTTTAGAATGAACCTTTAGATCCAACCAGGGCTGGTGGTTTTCAAGGAGCAGCGTCGGCCTGGAAAGAAAAAAAATATATATATATATATTTTTTTTTAACCTTTATTTCTACAGGTAAATCCCATTGAGACCGGAGACTCTTTTTGAAGGGAGACCTGTTTCCCTTTCCCACGTTACCATTCACACACACATTCATACACCGATAGCAGCAGGCTAACTATCGACATTCACACGAGGCAAGGTGGGTGAAGTGTCTTCGCCCAAGGACACAACAACTATGACACAGGTGGCAGGGCGGGGATCGAACCTACAACCCTTTGATCATCGGCCGACCCGCTCTACCACCTGAGCCACAGTCGCCCCAAATATATGAATATATACATATGTATGTATAATATGTTAATTTGTACATTATACTAGAATATATATAGTTTTTTTTATAGGGAAAAATAGATATTACAAGTTAGATAGAATATATAAGAAATGTTTTAAAGGTGGAGTCAGTGATTCTGGAGAACGCTTGTTGTCAAAATTACTTTGTCAAAATCAGTGAATATCTCCTCATGATCCACTACCTGTCTGTACTGTGTGTGCGCTGAAAAAAAAACTATTGTTAACACACAGCCTAGGCTCTGTAAACTGGTATGTAAAGAAAAAAAATTGGGGCCCACCATAGCTAGCAACATGCTCGTTTACAGAGCCTAGGCTGTGTATTAACACTTGAATTTTTTCCAGCTCACACACAGTACAGACAGGTAGCGGATCATGAGGAGATATTCACTGATTTTGACAAAAAGTGATTTTGACAACAAGTGTTCTCCAGAATCACTGACTACACCTTTAAGTATGTGCGTCATGCTATAATAAACAGTAGAACAACAGTGTTATTATACGGCATTCTCAGCGTTTATCTGTTCCTAGTTTCTGTAAACTTACCGGTGGCGTTTGCATTTGACTTTCCCACAGACGGCGCAGCATTGACCAAGAGGGAACAACTCCGCCTCCTGACGCTGGTGGAAGAGAAAAACACACACACATTCATTTAACCGCCTAGGGATGTTTTTGTGGTTTTATTTGGAGGGGGGGGGGGGGGGCATTTTCTCAGCAACTTTGTACCATCTCTAATAAAGGCAGGACACTTTTTATGCCCTGTCAGCTTTTTTGTCCC
>CASHTC010001164.1:15000-24901 GCA_949357725.1 Hyperoplus immaculatus
ACCATTTGTTATTTTTTTTTACAACTTACTTTTCCAACAATGGCGTCGCCTTCTTCTTCACATGATTAAAACCAAAACACTAATTTTTAATCTACCGATCGTTGGGTCCATGAATTCAAGTTACGCAGCAACGTGATTACGTCATCTTTCCAATTAAAAAGCTTTTAATAAAAAAATAAAAACAAGTCGCGAGCCACTTCGGCTTCCTCGACAGATCATCAGACTTGTTTTCCTAATCCTAAACTTCCGGGTTGCCAGATCCAACAGAAATACACGTAACCACCACAATGATATGGACGGGTTCAATGTTTGTAATAGCAAAGTTATTCTAATGTTGAATTGTGATGAAGGGAGAGTGGTTGAAGATTATTGTGGACTTTTTATGTCTGTATTTTGATGCTTAAATGTGTACAGACACACACACGTTGTAATTTTATTTATTACACTGGCGAAAAATGAATTTATTCCCGATTCAAATTCAGGATTATTATAGGATTATATACCGAATACTACTATAAATAATTTAACCAAATATTTATTTGAAAAAGTATTAATTTTTGATTACACCCTCTATTTAGGCCTATTATAATTTGCTTAAAAGTTTAAAAATCTATCCCTCCATTTTATATCTCTCTCTAGTAGCCTATGGTAGTTTTAGTATGTGTTTTGTGTACTGACTTTTTACTTTCCTTATTGTCTGTTAGGCAATTCGAAAATCATAATTTGATCACCCAGAAACATAAAATGCACCAAAATGTGTATTTCCCTAACCGGACCTGGCAACCTCTTAGATCCAAACTACGTCACTTCCATTTGGGCGATCCGGTGCGGTGATTGGCTACATTTTATAAACACACATCCGGTCAACTGTATTTATTCATTATATCCGAAAATACGGTGGCGCTGTACAGAAGAGTTTTAGGGCCACACCTTTATTCAGGGCTATCTATCTGTCTGTCTGTCTATCTATCTATCTATCTATCTATCTATCTATCTATCTATCTATCTATCTATCTATCTATCTATCTATCTATCTATCTATCTATCTATCTATCTATCTATCTATCTATCTGTCTGTCTGTCTCTCTGTCTGTCTATCTATCTATCTATCTGTCTGTCTATTTATCTGTCTCTCTGTCCGTCTATCTCTCTATCTGTCTGTCTGTCTATCTATCTGTCTGTCTATCTATCTATCTGTCTGTCTATCTATCTGTCTGTCTCTCTATCTGTCTATCTATCTGTCTGTCTATCTATCTATCTGTCTGTCTGTCTGTCTATCTATCTATCTATCTGTCTGTCTGTCTATCTATCTGTCTGTCTCTCTGTCTGTCTATCTATCTATCTATCTGTCTGTCTATCTATCTGTCTGTCTGTCTGTCTGTCTATCTGTCCGTCCATCCATCCATCCATCTATCTATCTGTCTGTCTGTCCGTCCGTCCATCCATCTATCTATCTATCTATCTCTCCATCTATCTATCTATCCGTCTATCTATCTATCTGTCTATCTATCTATCTATCCATCCATCCATCTATCTATCCATCCATCTATCTATCGATCGATCTATCTGTCTGTCTGTCTATCTGTCTGTCTATCTATCTATCTATCTATCTATCTATCTATCTATCTATCTATCTCTCTCTCTATATATCTATCTATCTATCTATCTCTCTATCTAATAGAATAGGGTAAACATTTCCGGAAATGTTTGGAAAAAATATGAATGATTTGGCAATATGTAACTAATGGTGATGGGAATATCTGCATCTTGTTTAAAAACAATATATATATGTTGGATAAAGCCAGAGGTTAAAAAAAAATCACAAGAAATTACACACACACACACACACACAAGATCAAAGTCAATAACTTTATTAGAAAAATAGGTTTAACTCAACTTTCTGTACAATATAAAACAATTAATTTGCAAGATTACAAACACACTTGTTAGCAAAAAAAATATATTATAAAAAAAATATTTCCTTGACCCTTAAACATCGGTAATCCAACAAACAGTCAACACTGTAAAAGATCCTTTTTTCTGAACCGGAAAAATATCAGTCACATTGAAGACACTGGGGTTGCGTTCCGAATCGCATACTTTCTACTATATAGTTTGGTAGAAAAAAGATTTAGGATGTCCCGATTCTTGTGGCCAGATTTAGGATGGTTAGAAGTACCCGGATGTCCTACTTCATGCGGCCAAGATTGTTAGTGTTGAAAAGTGCATCCTATTTCGGGCCGATTCTGACCCACAATCCAGTGCGCACGTGAAGTGACGTCACATCGACGAAGCCTCCATATGAAAACAAACGGGGATGAGACGGATATAAAAGCAAGAGGCAAGATCAAGGCGTAATGTTATGATGAAATAAGAGAGTAAAAGTATGTCCCAATAGTATGCCTACTGCATCCTAACTAGATTCTTTTTATCGTCGGATGTAGTATGTAGAATAGAAAAAAGAAAGAGGAGGAGATTCGGAACGCAACCTGGATTTGATGGCAAACATAAAAGAAAAAAAAACGCAAAAAATAATTCTACACCTTTCTTCTGTTAACTCATGAAACATTTAATCTTACGTTTTTGTAAATACCAAAAAACGACCAATTTTGACCAAACTTATCGGCGAATTATCACACTCGTAAAAGCCTTGACGGGGACAGGCTAGTAAGTTGCTCAAAATCTTATTTTTATCCCAAAATGTTGAGAAATTTTCGGTTGTATTTGCTACTTAAAAATCTTAACATTTCAAGGTCCAGTTTAGCGTGTAATACTTAGCGTGGAAAATAAACTAACAACCACTTAAATGGCATGATATAAATCTGTCTTAACTATGTGAAATGGGGGGCGCCCTTAGCTCAGTTGGTAAGGCGTCCCCCCCCCATGGGCCTCGGCCAGCAGCGGACCCGGGTTCAATTCCAGCCCGCGGTCGTTCTCTGCATGTCACTCCCCTCTCTGCCTCATTTCAACTCTGTCTCTACACTATCAATAAAGCATAAAAATGCCAAAAAAAACTATATTAAAAAAAAAAACTATGTGAAATGTATAATTCAATGAAAACTTTATCAATCAATGCACTTTTTACAGTAGTGTAATGTCCTAAAACGTTTTTGTCAAAACCTGGATATTAATTCATGTTCTTCCAGTTTCAAAATAAAATAAAATAAAATAAAATAAAATAAAATGCAGCGTTTGTTGGATGTCTTGTCAATACAGAAGAGTATTAACAACATTTATTAAAATAAAATTAACAATTAAAATAAATAGTTTTTTTTTTTAAATCTTGCGGCCCTACAACTGTTCCATATGTTAGTGTTCGCTCATATTTAGCACGATAACTTTAACATAGTTTTTATGCATTGACATAACTTTCCAAAACATCCTAACATAGACGCATAAAAACAGAAAATACATACAATAAGACACAATTTTCATCATTGGACAAACGGATTAACTGTTGGGTTTTCAGACATTTTAAAAAGGTGCTACGAGGAACTTCCAGTGTGTGTTAATTCTAGCGCCCCCCTTTGGACAAAAGCGGTAGTGTTTTTACCACGCCAGCTGTTGTTCCTGGGTGAGCGTATATACCCATGACAAAGGCATTAAGAAAAAACTATATAAAAATAGCATTCTTTGCACTGATGGTCTCGTTTGCTGTTACATGTAATTTATGATCATCAGAGGAACGATGAGACCGTTTCAGAAATATTTAAAAGTTCCTCGGAGCATATTTAAAAATACCAAAATGTTACACAAATTTTAAAAAACACAAATATTATAAACAATTATTTTCTGTAAACTACATCATCGGCTCATTTCAGTTGGAGCAGCGAAAAATGGGAGACAGCAATTTGTGACTGAGAACGTTAACATTTATAAGTGCTCCTGTTGCTGTTAGTTGCCTGTGTGTGTGTGTGTGTGTGTCTGTCTGTCTGTGTGTGGGTGTGTGTGTGTGTGTGTGTCTGTCTGTCTGTGTGTGTGTGTGTGTGTGTGTGTGTGTGTGTGTGTGTGTGTGTGTGTGTGTACTTTAACATTTATAAGTGCTCTGTTGTAGGTGCCTTCGTGTGTGTGTGTGTGTTTGTGTACTTTAACATTTATAAGTGCTCCTGTTGCTGTTAGTTGCCTGTGTGTGTGTGTGTGTGTGTCTGTCTGTCTGTGTGTGGGTGTGTGTCTGTGTGTTGTAGGTGCCTTTGTGTGTGTGTGTGTGTGTGTGTGTCTGTCTGTCAGTTTCCTCAAGTACAAAACGTAGCAGAGCACACCCCTCAAAACCTACGGACTCTTTTGTGGCTTTAAGGACCTTTAACGCACCTCGATACTTCTCTGATAATCGTACATTATCACATAATCGTGGATTAAAAATAAAATAAACAAAAAAAGTGCTAAGACTTTTCCAGAAGCATGTCCATCATGTATTCCACCATGTATTCCACCCCGGTAAGTCTAAAAAAAATTAATAAAAAAAAAAAATTAATTAATTGTGAGAGAAAAATAAGATATATATATATATATATATAAAAAAAATATCTTTAAGTTTAAGAAGAATATTTTTAAAATAAATCTGAAAAAATTATTGTATAATAATAATAATAATAATAATAATAAAAAAAAAAAACAGGGCTAAAAAATTTAAAATTAAAATTCAAGTTGTTCCCTGATTATCTTCAAACTTTGATTGTGGATAAAACACATAAACAGAACAACATTTTCTTGAGCGACCATTTTCCTTCAGTGGCGGTTGTTGGTGGGTGTCCTTACCATTTCAATGCACAGGCAGCGCTGCAGTGTGTGTGTGTGTGTGTGTGTGTGTGTGTGTGTGTGTGTGTGTCGCCAAAACACCGGCTCTTTCTTCATAGCGAAACGTCAGCAGCACCAGTCTTCATTCCTTTGTCCTGCTAGCCAGGTAACAGAGGGAAGAGATTAGAAAAAAAACAAGATTATGTCACAACTAAACACACATTTCTACAATTTATTTAGTGAGTGTGTGTCTCTCTCTCGCACACACACACACACACACACACACACACACACAGAATCACGCAAACACACACACAATCTCTCAGACACACACACACACACACAGGGAAGAGAGAGAGAGAGACAGAGGAAGGAATGTAGCATTAAATAAAAAGGACAAAAGCATTCTCACAGACTAGCACGCCATGTTTGTTGTAACATGCACATGTCAGATGCATTAAAGACAACAGGCGGTGAAACGTGTGAGAAGGCAAGCTGTTGTAACACATAGGGCCGGTTTCACAGACTCAGATTAAGCCAAATTCTGGACTAAATTGTAATTGTAAATTCCCATTTAGTCTAGGATTTGGCTTAAAGGTGCAGTGCGTAATATGACATCATCAAGAAAGTTCTAGAAAGTTCTAGAATGCAACGCTCCCTGGGTAACCCCAACCCTTTAGAATAATAACAGAAGCTACAGTGGCCTTCAAGGACAAGAACAATTCTAAATTTTAAACAATGCACCTGATGAAATTCCAACTATGACACTTTCAAGATGGCGGCACTAGGCTTTGGTCCAAAATATGCAGAAATATGGACTTATACGAGACCCTTTCTAAGGGGAAAAAAAAAATAATTAAAAAAAAAAATTCAGCTATTATGCACTAAATTAAATGTACTTATGGATATTATAATTACTTTCTACAAAATCTGCTAGGAAATAAAACCCAAAATTCTACACACTGCAGGTGTAATCCATGTCTGTGAAACCGGCCCTTAATGTCTAAATTTGACTGTTATGACTTGAAGGTGGAGTCAGTGATTCTGGAGAACGCTTGTTGTCAAAATCACTTTTTTGTCTAAATCAGTGAATATCTCCTCATGATCCGCTACCTGTCTGTACTGTGTGTGCTGAAATAATCCAGTGTTAATACGCAGCCTAGGCTCTGTAAACTGGGATGTTACTAGCTAAAGTGGGACCCCTTTATTTACATACCACTAAACAGAGCCTAGGCTGCGTATTAACACTGGATATTTTTCAGTGCACACACAGTACAGACAGGTAGTGGATCATGAGGAGATATTCACTGATTTAGACAAAAAGTGATTTTGACAACAAGTGTTCAAAATAGCGTTTAAAAAATATATATATAATGATCTTTTTAGATAACTTTTAAAATTATGTTTTGGCAAAATATTGTTTCAAATATATTTACTATATAGACGTTTGATCTTAGAGCGTAGCCGTATTGACTTATCGCATGCATATGTGACTTACTTTACCGATCCATATGCCATTGTCCTTTTTGGGAGGTTTTATTATAAGTTATATTATAGAAGTATACAGCTCTGGGAAAAATTAAGAGACCAGTTTGGATTTTTCTTCAATCTTCATCTTTAAATTACTTAATGGAAATGCTCTAAATGACAATATTTCTTGGAGGGGGGGGGGATTTGGTAGAAATGTTGTCGGTAGTTTGTAGAATAAAACCAAAATGTTCATTCTACTGTAAAATATGCCTCTAAATAGTAAAACAAGAGACACTGAACATTTGGAGTGGTCTCTTCATTTTTTCCAGAGCTGTATTTATATATATCCAAGTATGTAATATTATATCGACTGTTCCAATCCAATCAGTTGTGAAATCCCAGTCACAAGAATGAAGCGAGTGACGTTCTTTCACCTAGGAAGAATGACTATGTGGATATCTGTAAGTTAATTTTTATATAGAAAATATTAATGAATAAGCTATCTCAGTGGAGCGGGGTAAGTGCTACAATCTTTCAAGTTGTGATACAAGCGTGACATTGGCATGAGCAGTCTCCATGGGACAAGAAAATTGTCCGATACAATGAAATGAAAAAATAAAATAAAAAAAGCCCCATCAATACATTTCTATGAGAAATTTTCAAGTTTACAATTTCAAATGTCTCAGACAATTTTGTCAAGTGACGCCACAGTGTGTGTGTGTGTGTGTGTGTGTGTGTGTGTGTGTGTTTGTCTCAGACGTCTCGGACAGTTTTCTTGTCAAGTGACCCATGGAGACTCATGCCAATGTTCCCGCTTGAAAATAAGCACGTCGCCGCTCCACTAACTCCCATAGTTTTCATTCCTAGGACGATCCAGACTGCTAAGGTGTAGCTAGTGATTCTGGAGAACACTTTCGCATCAACATTTCCGCACAATCCGCTACCTGTCCGTACTTGTGTGTGCCATAAAAAAGGTGTTAATACACAGCCTAGGCTCTGTAAACTGGTATGTAAACAAAGCGGGCCCAACCATAGCTAGCAAGTAGCAACATGCCCAGTTATAGATCCGAGGCTGTGTATTAACACTGGATTTATTTTCAGCGCACACACACAGTACAGACAGGTAGCGGATCATGAGGAGATATTCACTATACGATTTAGATTATTTTTTTGTTTTAAGTGATTTTGACAACAAGCGTTCTCCAGAATCACCGACTACCACCTTTTAAATGCTACAACAGCTTGCCATAAGGAGAGAGGGGTGAAAAAACAGCACACACACAAACACACAAGCGAAACATGCTCGGCCGTCATCTCTCACAAATAACACAACATCAAAAACCTTAAGATAAAGACATGCAAGGTTAGTCAGGCCTTCAACAGCTATGTCGATCATTCCGGGACAAGGAAAAGCTCTACTTTCACATTAACACGATCAAATTGTGCTTTATTTTAACCCCCCTCCCCAAATAATCCTTACAGAAGTGCCTTGTATATCGGGCTAGTAGAGGTTAATCTTGATGCTTGCACAGTGAATTTGGGACCAGAATTTGTGAAATAGATGGGTGTTTTTGGACATGAGAAAACTTAAAGGCCTACTTCACCTGTGGGAATATGAAGGTGTATTGAACTCTGAGATCCTATGTAGTATAAATGTGCAAAGATCTTAGAAATCGGTTCATCCTAGCCTGAGAAAAGGCAGAAAGAGTGTTTTATGGTCTCACTGTCTAACCCCTACATTTTGCACAGTTGACATCACAACTGTGGGGGGGTGGGACACACCCTACCAACTGAGCTTAGGGCGCCCCAGGATGAACCGATTTCTAAAATGTTTGCACATTTATACTACATAGGATCTCAGAGTTCAATACACCTTCATATTCCCACCGGTGAAGAAGGCCTCTAAATAAAAAATGGATATATGCCACTTCTACTAACATGTACGTACAGATGCCTAGACTCTAGAATAGAAAATAGGTGATTTTTGGAAATTTGAAGGCATGCAAAAAACGTGAC
The DNA here is from genome assembly GCA_949357725.1 of Hyperoplus immaculatus. Taxonomy (NCBI): domain Eukaryota; kingdom Metazoa; phylum Chordata; class Actinopteri; order Uranoscopiformes; family Ammodytidae; genus Hyperoplus; species Hyperoplus immaculatus. Next base: position 23,221 of record CASHTC010001164.1, read on the forward strand.
ACAATATTGTAGCATAAAATGGCTGACATTAAGATTATAAGCCAAACCTTTTTTTTTTTTTTTTTTTTTAAACTAGGTCCATTTTTCTTCCACAAGGTAGAGAGAGAGAGAGAGAGAGGGGGGGGGGGCGGGCGGGGGGAGGGAGGGGGCCTTTTTGGCAATTTTTCTTTTGGAAGGAGAGAATTTGCCGAAACATGAATTTGCAACACAATTTGAAGTTTTTTTTATTTACACGTCGTGTGCGTGTTGTTTATTTAAAGCAAGACAGACATCAAAATGAATACAAGCCAGAATGTAAAGCCAAAAAAATTCAGACAACTACGGTCTGGTGTTGTTTTTTTCTTTTTTCTTTTCAATAACAAGACACTTACTCGATAACTTTGTGACAATACAAATTGTATTTTTTTTTTTCATTTGTTTTTAAATACATTTTTAGGAAGGAAGGAAGGAAGGAAGGAGACATTTTTTCTTTGTCGCTTGTTAAGCTATATATATATACTTAAAACATGGAAAAAACCCCAGAATAGAATAGTCTAAAAAACATACATAACGCTAAATAGCCAAATAGACAGCTGAGCTCGGGCACAATTCGCTAAAAAATTTCTTTCTTTTTTTTTTACAAACTTTGTTGTAATGAGAAAAAAAATCTTGAGACGAACGACCATCTTAAAAAAAAAAAAAAAAAAAAAAAAAAAAAAAAAAGATTTAATAAAAAGTAAAAGCCAGTTTAGTCAAAAACAGGTGGGAAGGGAAGGGACGGGGGAGGGTGTGTGTGTGTGTGGGTGTGTGTGTGTGACTAAAGGTTTTGAGTCCAAGCGGTTTATTAAAATATGTACAAAAAGAGATCTTGCCAGATGTTACCAAATGTTTGTGTGTGTGTGTTGTGAGTAGGACGACAAAAACAATTAAAAATAAAATTACGCAAGAAACCGTTATGCGAGTGATTTTCAGGCCAATCAAATCAAGACAAAAATAACCCAATAAAAACACGTACTTATCAATTATTTTCTTTTTATGTTGTAATCAAATCAAAGCCCTACTGTGTACGTGTACGTGTGTGTGTGTGTGTGTGTGTGTGTGTGTACGTGTGTCAGAAAAATCTTGATTTGTTTTGGTCGGTAGGTTTTTTTTTATTTTACTTCCACTGGTGCCCAAAAGAATCCTGATAAAACTCCTGGCTGTCGGATTTGTACCCGGAATAGTTACCGGAGTGATCGCCGCCTTGGAGCGGCTGTTGGGCAATCGGTTGAGATCCCCAGTTCTGATTATTGGGTTGACGCCTCTTCGAATCGGGCTGGTTGTACCCGTCCGCTTTGCGTTTTCCGCCCACATTTCCACCACGTCCAACCCCACCTCTTGACCCACGTACCCCTCCGCGAATCCTGGGCATCATGGACCCTCCTCTCGGACCACCACCATGATTAGGGCCTCCGCGTCCTCTTCCAAGCCCGCCGGGACCCCCTCCTCTTGGGGAGAAATTCCCTCGTGCCCTGGGTGGACCGCCACCTCCGCGAGGACCTCTGGAAGATGGAGATTGACCGCTGTTTCCGCCTCTCGACCCCCTGCTTCCCCCTCTCCCTCGCTGGGGAGCTTGGAAGTCCTCGTAGGCCCCCCCACCTCCATAGTACGGGTCTTCATATCCGCCTCTGTAGTTGTTGTGATAGTCATATCCGCCGCCCCC
>CASHTC010001164.1:25101-45101 GCA_949357725.1 Hyperoplus immaculatus
GATCATATTCAAGACAGCGATAATGACATAAGGAGCGTTTATTCTCCTTATATGGGACGAGAATAATTGGCTCTCTCTTTGTCTGTCTGCGTGTGTTCTTACCTTGGACATAACCTCGGGATCTGGGTCTTCAATGGGGTCGGCCCATTCCACCGTTACCACGTTTCCCCAAACTTTAACCTTAGAAATGGAAAGAAACATTTATTTATTTGTCATTATAGAGGCATTAAGAAAAACTATATAAAAATAGCATTCTTTGCACTGATGGTCTCGTTTGCTGTTACATGTAATTTATGATCATCAGAGGGAAAATGAGACTGTTTCAGAAATATTTAAAAGTTCCTCGTAGGAGGCTTTAAAGTGCATAAACACTAGGGCTGGGTATTGTCAAGAATCCCACGGTTCGATTTCGATTCATTTAAAGGTGCAGTGTGTAATATGACATCATCAAGAAAGTTCTTCAAAGTTCTAGAATGCAACGCTCCCTGGGTAACCCCACCCCTTTAGAATAATAACAGAAGCTACAGTGGCCTTCAAGGACAAGAACAATTCTACATTTTAAACAATGCACCTGATGACATTCCAACTATGACACTTTCAAGATGGCTGCACTAGGCCTTGGTCCAAAATATGCAGAAATATGGACATATATGAGACCCTTTCTAAGGGAAAAAAAATTATTCTTAAAAAATGTTTCAGCTATTATGCACTAAATTAAACGTACTTATGGATATTATAATTACTTTCTACAAAACCTGCTAGGAAATAAAACCCAAAATTCTACACACTGCAGCTTTAAGTCACGATTCGATTTTGATGTTGATTGAAATGCTTCGATATCGATTCAGTATCAAGTAGAAATACACAAGAAAGAGTAAAATAATTAAAATGTAATTTAAATAATTATCTATTTAATGTCATGCCTTGTGAACAAACAGCCATGGTATAACTCTCTCCTCTTGGAAATTGTAACATAACATCAGCACAAGTGACAGTGCTGTATTAAATGTAATGTATTGAAATCATGTACAGTATTTCTCTCTTTCTCACATGACATCTTTGAACAATAATAACACATAAGACCCAGGGGCCTTCATTTCTGGTAAAAGATAAAACATTAGCACAGTACCAGTATAAGGTGTGCAAAAGTGAAAAAACAAGTGCTGTATTGGAATTCAGCTCTCAAACAAAAACGTAAAAGAGACACAAAGCCAGTGCAGGTCATATGGGTTTGCTGCTCTCTGCCCTTTTGTCGCCACTTTTAACAACTCGCACTTGTGTGGTGTGCATGGGCAGTGGCGCAGGAAATACTAATATTAATTACTAGTTTGATTATTAAAGGCCTACTTCACCGGTTTGAATATGAAGGTGTATTGAATTCTGAGAAAAGGCAGAAAGACTGTTTTTTTAACCCTATATTTCTCTTTCTCGTGACATCACAGAAAGAGAAATATAGGGTTAAAAAAAAACTTACTTTGTAAATATTACTGTGATGTCTTTTACTGTGAAAAAAACACTCTTTCTGCCTTTTCTCAGGCTAGGATGAACCGATTTGAATTTTTTTTGCACATTTATACTACATAGGATCTCAGAATTCAATACACCTTCATATTCAAACCGGTGAAGTAGGCCTTTAACTTTTATGAATCAATTCGGAATCGTTCGAGAGAGAGTCGCAATGCATCGGAGAATCGATATTTTTACCCAACCCTAATAAACACAGACACACACAGATTAACAGATAGAGAGACAGACACACACGACAAACATAGTCTCTCTCTCTCTCTCTCTCTCTCTATACTAAAGTACAGAAGAGTTTTAGGGCCACATGAGAGAAAAAAGAATTAGAAAAGGAAGATTTTTTTTTCATTATGTCGAAAAATTTCAAGAATAAAAGACGAATACTCCAAAATGCTATTGGAGTTAGTTGGGGCATTTGTGTATTTTCAGCATACTACAATTGACTTGACATGTATTGGGACATCCTAAATCTTTTTCTGGCATACTAAATAGTAGGGCAGTATGGGGATTGGAACGCAGGGACATTCTCTCTCTCACACACACACACTCAGATATAGACAGAGACACACTGAAACACACACACACACACATAGACAGACAGTAACACACAGCCGCAGACAGTAAGACACACACACACACAGCCGCAGACAGAGAGACACTCAGACACACAGAGAGAGAGAGAGAGAGACAGTAACACACACACACACAGAGAGAGAGAGAGACAGTAACACACACAGAGACAGACAGACAGTAACACACACACACACACAGACAGACAGACACATACACAGCCGCAGACAGAGAGACACTCAGACACACAGAGAGAGAGAGAGACACTCAGACACACAGAGAGAAAGACAGACACACACACACACACACAGACAGACAGACAGTAACACACACAGACAGACACAGACAGTAACACACACACAGAGACAGACAGACAGTAACACACACACACACACAGACACACAGACAGACAGACAGACAGACACACACACACAGCCGCAGACAGAGAGACACTCAGACAGAGAGAGAGAGAGACAGTAACACACACACAGAGACAGACAGACAGTAACACACACACACAGAGACAGACCGACAGACAGACACACACACAGCCGCAGACAGAGAGACACTCAGACACAGAGAGAGAGAGACAGTAACACACACACACAGAGAGACAGTAACACACACACACACAGAGAGAGACAGACAGACAGTAACACACACACACAGAGACAGACCGACAGACACACACACAGCCGCAGACAGAGAGACACTCAGACACAGAGAGAGAGAGAGACACACACAGACAGACACACACACAGCCGCAGACAGAGAGACACTCAGACACAGAGAGAGAGAGGGAGGGAGACAGTAACACACACACACACACACACACACACACAGAGACAGACAGACAGTCACACACACACACACAGAGACAGACAGACACACACACCTTCCCGCTCATGAGCCTGCGTCGGGCCTGAGCCGCCGTCTTGTGGTCCTCATACTCCAGGAAGCAGAATCCTCGGTTCTTCTTCTTGTCGTCCGGCTGGTGGTAGAGGATGACGTCACTCAAACCCTCTGGGGAAAAACACAAGAGAAAATTTAACACTTTATTATTGGACACACACACACACACACACACACACACACACACACACACGCACGCACGCACACACACACACAGAAAAAGGGACACACACACACACAAAAACACACACAGAAAAAGGGACACACACACACAAAAACACACACACACACAGACCAAGGGACACACACACACAAACACACACACAGAAAAAAGGACACACACACACACACACAATGACGCACACACACACGGATGCACACACACGCACAGAAAAAAGGACACACACACACACACACAATGAAACACACATACGCACACACACACAATGAAACACACACACGCATGGATGCACATACACACACAAACACGCACAGAAAAAAGGACACACACACCCACACAATGAAACACACACACACATGGATGCACACACACACACAAACGCACAGAAAAAAGGACACACACAATGAAACACACACACGCACACACACATGGATGCACATACACACACACACATGGATACACACACACATTTTGTGAGATGTTTTAACTGCAGCAGTATTGGATTACGGTAAAATAGCTTAAAACTCAACTAATTTTTATTATGCTCCTGCTAATTGTGTTTTATTTTATTTTACGATTTATTATAAAAAAAAAAAGGTGGAGTCAGTGATTCTGGAGAACACTTTGCCGAAATCAGTGAATATCTCCTCATGATCCACTACCCGTCTGTTCCGTGAGTGTGCGCTGATAAAAAGTGTAATACACAGCCTAGGCTCTGTAAACGGGAACATTCTTAGCTACGATGGGCCCCCATTGTTTACAGGGGCTGTGTATCAACTTATTTTTTTGTTTTCAGCACACACCCAGTACAGACAGGTAGCGGATCATGAGGAGATATTCACTCAGTACAGACAGGTAGTGGATCATGAGGAGATATTCACTCAGTACAGACAGGTAGTGGATCATGAGGAGATATTCACTCAGTACAGACAGGTAGTGGATCATGAGGAGATATTCACTCAGTACAGACAGGTAGGGGATCATGAGGAGATAATTCACTGATTTTGACAACAAGCCTTCTCCAGAATCACTGACTACACCTTTATGAATTTTGAAGTAGTTTTCAAATGTAAAATCACATCAGTGTTTCCCCCAGCGCTTTATAGTTAAGGCGGCCGCCTTAGCAAAACCAGCCCCCCGCCTTGACTACTGACCGACCAAAAAAAAAATTAAATCTTTAATTTTTTTTATTTGTAGTGCTGCAGAATTAATGTACTAGCAAGCGCGATGTGTGATTTTTCATGGTCAGAAATGCGCGAAAGGCCGTCATTTGCGGAAAATAAATGTGCACATATGTCTCCAAGCGTTTCTCTCTGCTCAGACTATCAGCTGCTCTGTGTCGGGGGCTCTGCGCGCGCGACCGTGCCGCGCTGCGCGTGACTACAGCATGTACGCGGGAGAGTAAACGAGCAGCAGCAAACCGACATTTAACCGGTGGCGATAATAAACGCAGTGCGGTTCTATGGGGATATTTAGCTGAACAGAAAGAAGTGCTATGCAAAGCTAGACTAGTTTAAGACTCCACATCACCGTGGCAACACAACTTATCGGCTCATACAGCGCAGAGAAAAGTCTGATACATGCATGAGAGTGATGGCCCAGGCACCTTTCAGTAAGTTTACAGAAGTGCACACTGTAACTGTCTTTGAAATGCATTAGTCATTTTAAGGGGAAAACACATTGTATTATTTCAATAGTTGAATTATTTTTCAAACAGCATGCTAGTGTAGGCCGACAAGATTAATTTTTCTGAATTTTAAATGCTGCTTTATTTTTATGTTTTAAATTTGGAAATACATGTTCCAAAACAACCAATAACCTCTGCATTTAAAAAGAAATCAAGCAAGTAGGCTAATAATAACCATATATGAATTAATCGCATCACAGTATGCCTATTGTCCACAATAATCTCACAACAGCCCCCCATCCAAAAAGGAACTTTAAAAAGCACTTTGATGTGCATACACATGTTAAGTGTATGGTCCATTATTTGTATTTAGTGTGTCTGCATGGTATTGCACCAAAACAGTAGAATTTCTTTAATTGTATTTTTTTTGTCTGCATGTTTGCACAAAATGTGCACATAGCAAACAAAATTGCACAACTGTAAGGTCAGTGTCATTCAAATAAGCAGAACTATTTCTCTAGTGCGCATTGGCATCTTTGAGCAAAATACCCGCAAAATTTTTGCCGAGGCCTCCTGTACGGCTAGACAGTGACCACCTTGACTAAGACATTTCCTGGGGGAAACACTGCACATGAAAGTCATTTATAAATACACAAAATAAATAATATATTTTTGTACCTGTGACTTTTGAGAACTCCTCAACGATCTGCTCCTTTGTTTTGCTCTTGGGAATCGATCCCACGAACAGCCGGTTGTTGGCGACGGATATGCACACGCCGATGTGTTTACCGGGGCGGATCTCATGATTATTACACTAAGAAGAAAGAAAGAAAGAAAGAAAGAAAGAAAGAAAGAAAGAAAGAAAGAAAGAAAGAAAGAAAGAAAGAAAGAGAGAGAGAGAGAGAGAGAGAGAGATTTAAAAGGTATAAAAATATATTTAAAAAAATATATATATAAAAATAAATAATAAAAAGTGTATACATTTTTTTATATTTATTTTTTAAATGATAATAAAAATAAATAAAAATAAATTAAAAATCCTACAAGCTTAACGGCCTATTTAAAAAGGTGTATAAAAAAATTATTTAATTAAGAAAGGTATATAAATTTTTTTAAGTAAAAAAATAAAAATACAATTAAATTAAAAGAAAAAAAGTATATATACATTTTTAAAAAGTATAATATATATATATTTTATTTTTTAATAATAATTCCTACCAGCTTGACGGCCTCCTGTGCGGCCTCCTTGGTGCAGAATGTGACGAATGCGTAGCCTCTGTTCAGGCCGGACAGCGGGTCCATCATGAGCCGCAGGTCCCAGATGGGACCGGCCGACTCAAACAGAGGAACCAGCTCGTCCTCAAACAAGTCCCGTGGAATCTTACCCACAAAGATCTGAGGAGGGGGAGGGGGGGGAGAGAGAAAAGATTATAGATTATTAATGACATTTAAACCTGCAGTGTGTAGAATTTTGGGTTTTATTTCCTAGCAGATTTTGTAGAAAGTAATTATAATATCCATAAGTACATTTAATTTAGTGCATAATAGCTGAAAAAAATGTTTTGAATTATTATTTTTTCCCTTAGAAAGGGTCTCATATATGTCCATATTTCTGCATATTTTGGACCAAGGCCTAGTGCCGCCATCTTGAAAGTGTCATAGTTGGAATGTCATCAGGTGCATTTTTTAAAATTTAGAATTGTTCTTGTCCTTGAAGGCCACAGTAGCTTCTGTTATTATTCTAAAGGGGTGGGGTTACCCAGGGAGCGTTGCGTTCTAGAACTTTGTAGAACTTTCTTGATGATGTCATATTACACACTGCACCTTTTAAGGCGAGACACGGCAGGCAAAAACATCGTTTTTTTAAGCACTGGTCAATTTTGAGATTTGTGTCTATTTAGCTTCCATAACATGTCTTATTTCATACTAGTATGGATAAAAGGTCCAAAATATATGTTTTATGTGTTTATTTTACTAAACTTTGACTGCTTGCGTCTGTATTTTGCTCCTAAATTCGTCAAAAGTGAGCATTCTAACGTAACATACAGCACCGCGACCGCTGTATGAATCATAATAACCATGGTACTGTTGGAAAGCTCTGAATCTCAAGCACAACGTTATCTGATCCAAATATGGTCATTTCCTTTGTGTCAGTAACCAATCGTGAAAGTGTGAGGAGGGATTCAATGCTAGGAAAGCGACCTCATTGGCTAATGCACATTTCTGACGATGTGATTCGCTAAAAGGCATCACGTGATGCTAGCCCCGGGTAGCTCGAAAATCACAAAATAAAATGGGAAAAACGTCGAAAATATGCCAAACCAAGACAAAAAAAAATACTTAATCAATTGGCTACGGGCATTACATGATCGCCATTTGAAGGGGAGAAGTGTTAAAGACATGTAAATCACGCCGATCACGTCGGAGAGACACAGACTGTCAGACGATCAGAGGGGAGATGGTGGGGAGAGAGAGCGTCTGTGCCGACAGGAGCAGGTTGACAGACAGTGGCTAGTAATGAATTAACCACGTTTAAATTAGCATGTGGATGTAAATGTTACTATGCTATGGTTTATATATGTTAAACAGTGGTAGGCCTATATGGCATTGAGGGGTGCAGGGCCTAATTCAATAAATTACTCTAGCTATAATCAGTGATTATCAGCAGAATTCACGTTTTTATCTTTAACGGCCGTTTTCTCAAAATGAGCTTTTTCCAATACTCTGCGAAAGATATCTCAACTTCTAGACCACTGACATCAACCAAACTTTCTATGATCATTCATAGCACTATTTTAAAGGTTTTTACACAAGGATTTGTTAATATATTGTTAATTGTCTGATTTATGATACATTTTCCTCCTAAAAACATGCCGAAAATGCATTTCCTAGACATGTACAAAGTCTTTTTGGATTTATTAAATGAAAAAAGACTTTATCCAAAATCTGTTGTGTAAAAACTTTAGAAACTAATATGTGGTTAAAATAAAATAGAGATTTTAACTCTGGCTTTATCCAACATCTCAAAATTTTTCTCGAAAAATGACCCAAATTTACGCATAATTGGTTAAATATTGCCATATTTAATAAAATATTAAAGAAAAACATGTAATACAAAAAATAATTGTGTTAGTGTCAGTAATCAACTGGCAAAGTTTCATGATGATATCTATAAGTTAAAAAAAAATCCCTATTCACCTGGGGTGTCTCGCCTTAAAACAATTAATGTAAAACTGGAAAATGGGACTATCACCGTTTGTGTCAATCTGGATTATCACTGGTTGAAGTAAAAAAAATTAATAAAAAAATTAAATTTAAATCTAATGCTATACTTCTTCAAATGTGGACTAAAAGTATAAATAAATATATATATAAATAAAAGTTTACATAAAGAAAGAAAGAAAAAATAAGAGAAAATATAATATAGAAAAAATTCAAGAAAAAATTCCATAGAAAAAGTGCTCATAAGATCTCAAACTTAACAAAAACAAAACCAATTTTACAGTTCATTCCCCAGCCCTTACCTCAGTCCCTATGGTGGGCTGCTTTCCCGTGTATATCTCTCTCACACACACACACACCCTCCCTTTCACAGCTCTTACCTCTGTGCCTACGGTGGGTTGTATACATCTCACACACACACACACACACACACCTCCCTTTCCCAGCCCTTACCTCTGTGCCTACGGTGGGTTGTGTACATCTCTCACACACACCTCCCTTTCTCAGCCCTTACCTCTGTGCCTACGGTGGGTTGTATACATCTCACACACACACACCTCCCTTTCTCAGCCCTTACCTCTGTGCCTACGGTGGGTTGTGTACATCTCACACACACACACACACCTCCCTTTTCCAGCCCTTACCTCTGTGCCTACGGTGGGTTGTTTACATCTCACACACACACACCTCCCTTTCTCAGCCCTTACCTCTGTGCCTACGGTGGGTTGTATACATCTCACACACACACACACACACACACACACACACACACACACACACCTCCCTTCCCCAGCCCTCTTACCTCTGTGCCTACGGTAGGTTGTATACATCTCACACACACACACCCACCCACCCACCCTTCCCCACCCCTCTTACCTCAGTCCCTATGGTGGGCTGGTTGCCCGTGTATACGTCCTCTGGCGGCGGCCCTCCATACTTCCTCTGGCCTGTCGTCACATCCAGCGTGTAGTTGGTTCGATCCAACAGCTCCTTGATTTTAGACTCGTCGGGACCTTTGGTGGAATCGGAGACTTTCGTTCCCTGTTTCTCTCGCTGCCTGTACGTCTTCATAACTCCACAGAGGAAGGCACTTTTATTCTGGAAGAAAAAGGGAAAGAAATCGGGGTTAGAAATATGTTTATTGGAGGTATTTTTAACCTTTTATTTATACAGGTAAAAATCCCATTGAGAACGGAGACTCTTTTTTCAAGGGAGAACTGTTCCCATTCACACACACCGATAGCAGGCTATTTTTATGGGTCAAATAAAATTTATGTTTTTTAAAAAAATGTATGCGAATTAAAAAAGGTGGAATCACTCAGTGCGTTTCCATGGCACAACTAGATTAGATTATCACATATATCGAACTAGACACTCGAACGGACCGTGTCACTTGTCTGAGTATACATGGCCTTTCAGAAATCGGATAAATGTCCGATGCATGGCTGTCTCCACTATGCTAGGTGGCGCTGTAGCCCTTTCAACCATGCTTTCAACAAGTGGTTTTAGAGCCACGTCCGGTTCTCTTCCGTCAATAACCCATGGTGTAGCCTATCACGCGCAGGCACACAAGCACAGAACGAGAAGTCCGATATGCGATATCCGATCCCTGTATACATGCAGAGAGAAAGCCGACAACGAACGAGTTATCTAGGTGTTCTTATCCGACTTCTCTTATCCGTTATTGTGCCGATTTGTGTCCGAAGTAGATCGGATAAAGGTGTTTACATGCAGTTTAAAAGTCCTGTTGAGGTCTTATTCTTTTAGTTACCCGATTATGAGTCTGCATGGAAACGCACTGAGTGATTCTGGAGAACGCTTGTTGTCAAAATTACTTATTAAAAAAAAAATCAGTGAATATCTCCTCATGATCCACTACCTGTCATGTCATTCAGCAGACGCTTTTATCCAAAGCAACTCACAACTGGAGCACACATTCATACACCGATAGCAGCAGCAGCTACCACGCAGGGTGCAAGCTAACTATCAGGAGACATTTTAGGGTTCAGTGTCTCTTTGCCCAGGGACACTTGGACATGTGGCGGGGAGAAGGGGGATCCAACCACCGACCCTGTAGTTGAGGGTCGACCGTCCTACACACAATAATAATAATTGATTGGATTTATATAGCGCTTTTGAAGGTACTCAAAGCGCTTTACAGGGTTCACAGAGCTACATTCTTTGATACTGTCAAATAAAGCTTGAAAATGCCAGAAATAAATAAATAAATAAACTCACTTGCACGTGTGACAGGTCGCTCTCCTTGAACTGGGCGAGAACCTGAAGCGCTCCGTCCTCGTTAAACTCTTTCAAAGCTTCCAGCGCTCGTTCGTCCAGGTCACTGTGCGCTACTAGGCCTGAACACACACAGAGAGGGAGAGACACACACACACACACACACACACACACACACTACAATAAGTACATTTAATACACACACATTAATTAAGGCTCAGTCCTCTTCACAGCAGACCCGGGTTAGAATCCAGCCCGGGTCGTTCTCTGCATGTCATTCCCCTCTCTGTCTGTCTGTCTGTCTGTCTGTCTGTCTGTCTTCTTCACAGCAGACCCGGGTTAGAATCCAGCCCGGGTCGTTCTCTGCATGTCATTCCCCTCTCTGACACATTTCATCTCTGTCTCTCTGCACTGTCTAATAAAGCATCAAAATATAAGGCATCTTACTTACTTTTTTTTTTTTTTATTAAATACATACAAATTTAAAGCTGCAGTGTGTAGAATTTTGGTTTTATTTCCTAGCAGATTTTGTAGAAAGTCATTATAATATCCATAAGTACATTTAATTTAGTGCATAATAGCTGAAAAAAATGTTTTGAATTATTATTGTTTCCCTTAGAAAGGGTCTCGTATATGTCCATATTTCTGCATATTTTGGACCAAGGCCTAGTGCCGCCATCTTGAAAGTGTCATAGTTGGAATGTCATCAGGTGCATTGTTTAAAATGTAGAATTGTTCTTGTCCTTGAAGGCCACTGCAGCTTCTGTTATTATTCGAAAGGGTTGGGGTTACCCAGGGAGCGTTGCATTCTAGAACTTTGTAGAACTTTCTTGATGATGTCATATTACACACTGCACCTTTAAAACATGGGGTAAAAGACAGCCCTGATTATTTGAATTATGCTACAGTGGGTTCCCCTTTGTTTATATACCAGTTTACAGAGCCTAGGCTGTGTATTAACACAAGTAATAAGACTATCTCTGTCTCTCCAAACCGTCTAGTAAAATGCCCCCCAAAAAAAATAAATAAATAAAAAATATTGAGCTATCCCTTTTCAGAGCACATTTCATCTGCTCTATTGTTTCAGTAGCAGCTGGTTTCAGTCGACGTTATTCAAACCGTTTACACTGAGCCACACCCATCAAACAGCTATCCACTCAGTTTCTATACTCAACAGCAAGACAGCGACACTCAAGCTGAAACCAACGGTACTTTCATGAGTAATTGATGAAGTAGAAAACAGTCTTTTGGTTTCAGAAAGGGGGTTTGTCGCTTTTGTTTTAAAGGGGTGTGAATGAATTCCTATAACACACAAAAAAGTTACTGAATGCAAAATGTTTCTAAAAATATTTTTTAAATTTTTGGAAACTTTTTTTTTTTAACATGGCTCCTTGATCTTGCCTCTTGCTTTTAAATCCGTCTCCTCCCCGTTTCATACGGAGGCTCGGCTGCCCAAATAGCATGCTGTTAAACACTAAAAAATCTCGGCCGGATGAAGTAGGACATCCGGGTATTTCTAACCATCCTAAATCTGACCACAAGAATCGGGACATCCTAAATCTTTTTTCTACCAAACTAAATAGTAGATACTGGTATGGGGATTGGAACTCGGGGCTTGTCACAGTGGTCCCGGGTTCAAATCCGACCCGTGGACCTTTACTGCAGGTCATCCCCCCCCCTCCCTCCCTCCCTCCGTCTCTCTCTCTCCCCATTTCAACTCTGTCTCTCTCCACACTGTCAAATATAGAGGAGCGGCTAAGTGCTTATTTCCGTCAGAATCTTTCAGTTGATGATACAAGCGTGAACATTGGCATGAGCATGAGTCTCCATGGGAACACTTGACACTGAGACATTTGAAATTGTGAATTCGAAAATTCCTCAAAGAAATGTATTGATGGGTTTTTTCATTAAAAACATTTATTTTTCATTTCTTGTCACAGACAATTTTCTAGTTAAAGGCCTACTTCACCGGTTGGAATATGAAGGTGTATTGAACTCGGAGATCCTATGTAGTATAAATGTGCAATTTTTTTTTTTTTAAATCAGATCATCCTAGCCTGAGAAAAGGCAGAAAGAGTGTTTTATGGTCTCACTGTCTAACCCTACAGTTTCCTTACTGGGACATCACAGTAAGGGTTAGGATTAACAGGACAGCTGGGCCAAGGGAAGACTGAGGGAAGACTGAGGGAAGAAAAACCTCATTCATTATATTATAATAGTTATTTTATAATGATAGAACGCTGGTTCCGTATGGGGGAAGTATTCCTGTGTGACCCATGGAGGCTGCTCATGCCAATTTTCACGCCTGTATCACAAATGAAAAGAGTGTAGCGCTTATCTGCTCCACTAATGTCCCACAAGCCCGGTCTGAGCTGGGAAAGACAGCTTTTAGCTTCAGTGCCCCCGACTCCTGGAACAACTTACAGCAACAAATTAAACTAAATACCTTCATATCCTTTAATCAATTTAAACAAACTATCTTAAATCTGCCAAACTCTACCTGTAGCTGTTTTAATTAGGCTATATTGTACTTTCACCCATTTCATTTCATTTTAATTGCTGCCACTCTTCACCACTGTGTAAATGTTTCAATTGTTTTTTCTTCTCTTCACCTGTTGTTGTGTATTTGATGTATTTGCATTGAATATTGTGTATGTATTGTTGTTTTTCCTTGGAATTTGTTTGAACTCGACACCATTGAAAATGAGGGTCACCCCTCAATTGGTCTCTCGAGGATAAATAAAAGTTAAATGAAAATGAAATGAAAATAATAATGCCCCCTGTAAAATAAACGTTAGCTTACCTCAGTGGTTGACACTAACGGTTGCCCGCTTGCCCGGGGCAAGTGAAAATAATGTTCGGGCAAGTTGATATTGCTTTTTGGTTGCCCGACCGGGCAAGTGGAGTTGTCAGTAGTCTAAGCTATTTATTCATGTGTTTTAGAATCCCAAAACAATTTTTTCCCCGCTAACTCACACAAAATAGATCGACTATATTTACAATTGAGCAGCTGCGCGCGGCAGCCAGCAGCATCACGCTCGCTCTCTCTCACACTCACACACACACACACACACACACACACACACACACACACACACACACACACACACACACCAGCCTGTGTGCGCGCAGTTTCGCTGTCTACGTTCCGAAAGCCGGCTCTATTAGGCTATGGACCTAGCCTGGTGCTACCAGACCATCGTACTTAATTTCATTTGTACAGAAGGTCTGGCGGTGCTGTAATTGGCAAACGTTCACTCATGGAGGCGGGTGTCTGTTAAAGTTTAAAACTATTGGATCTGCCCAGTGCCACTCTGGATTAGCCAACCAATCGCATAACGTTTGGTCGTCACGTGTGTCATGAGCCGGCTTCTGGCAACTGAAACTGGAGCGCGACTTCGACGTCATCGTTCTCAGCCACTCGCTCTGTTCGCTGATTGGACCGGCTGTCGAATCTCCGGCAAAACTGGGAAATGGGCTGTACACCCAGACTGACTACTGAAGGGAAAATAAAATTTGGCCGGAAGTAGGCGGGCGGGCGGAGCCAGGCTACTATGGACCTGGTTCCGCTATTCAAAACCCAGAAATCAATAACGTTTGAGCTTATCGATACCGCTATGGAGTCCAGTAGGTCACATGATGTAATTTTAAATATCGAGTAGAGTCGGGTCATCTTCAACTAATTAGGCTTACTTCAGCGTATTAATCCATCAGTGGTCCGCATCATGGACTGTAAAAGTGTTGTACCTTCGACTGTCTTGAAGAAACTCCTTCAACCCGCTTCAACTCTGTCTCCAAAAAAAAAATAAAAAAGACCATGCTGCAGACGGGCTCGGCACCGTCTCATCATTCATTCAAAGCAGCGGTGATCAACAAACGCAAACGAGAGACAGTGTAGCAAGTTCCGCAGTTAAAACATTTGATAGTTTTTAAATCCATATTAAAATCTGCAGGATAAGAACTAGTTGGCTTTTAAAAAAAAAAATCGCAAACGGTTCAAATGTGATGTGTTCAGGTCGGCTCAGTAAAATGATTATTAGGCACAGGTCAATAAAATGACATCATGATGTGTTCAAATGTAACATCAAGAAAATAACAAATTTAATTTTTTCGTGAGAAGCTTGAATAATACAGTTTGGGTAAAAAACTTGTTTTCCCAGCAATATAAAATAAATAGTATAGGCCTACATATGGAATTATGACCTGTTTAAAGTCCTATCCTTAGCTCTTCTAATCTTATAAGCAATTAAAGCAATAATACCAGTGCTCTTTTAACAAAATAATAGAAAAGTATCGATAAAGATTTGGATTGTGGAGTCTTTATAATGGTATCAATATGAAAAGAAATGAATGATCCCCCTCCCTACTTACAGTATAACTGGGCAATAGCTTTAACATGGTGGACTTTAATCATGTTATGGCACACAATCACTTTTTGGCACAATCTGACCGTTTTAAATAAGTAAAATAAGTTACATTTTTCTGAACACATTTGTGTGGAACCTAACATTCAGCTTGACTCTGAGCTAGACTGAGTTTTCTGAGACCCCCAAAACCAGAACAGGTGCATGGCAAAAAGAGGCCCTTTCACGATGCTGCAGCAGGACCAAGCGCTTGGTGTAGTGTGATGTCATGATATCTAGGCTTATATGAATTGTTGTTGGTTGTATGTGGTCAGGATGAGACTAGTAAGCAGTGTTTGCATTTAAGAGATACTGTTTGCTAAAATGTATAATTTAATTGGCCTATATTGTTTAACAGTTTTTTTGGGCAAGTGAGCACGACATTCGGGCAAGTAAAACATTACCTGTACTTGCCCTATGGGCAAGTGCTTTTGAAACCTTAGTGTCAACCCCTGTTACCTGCTTCGTAGAGTTCGTCCAGCTTCTCGGCTACGTTCTGGGGTAATCCGGCCTCCAGTAGCGCCGGGAAGTGTTCGGACCGCGACACCTTTTCTTCCTTCACTGCTTCTGTGGTGTCCATCGGCTCCTCCGTCCCGTTTCCATTCACATGATCCGTGGCCATGTCTGCAGACATCTGGGAGAGATGGGGCAAGAGATGAGAGAAGAAAAATTTTAAAAGACTTACTTCACCTGTGGGAATATGAAGGTGTATTGAACTCTGAGATCCTATGTAGTACAAGTGTGGAAAAATGTTAGAAATCAGTTCATCCTAGCCTGAGAAAAGGCAGAAAGAGTGTTTTATGGTCTCACTGTCTAACCATACATTTTACACACACACACACCTCTAACAAGAACAGTGTTGTTGCAAGAGAAAGTGAAACTAAAACTTTTTATTGAGCCTTTTGGCACCAAATCTCTTATTTTGGTAGTCTATTCTTTGATATTTAACAGTTTGATACAGTCACTTATTGCTATGCAGATAAGATAAATTATACTTTATTCATCCCAGGAGGAAAATGTAGGTGTTCCAGCAAGCAACACACACACACGTAGCTGTTACTCATAGATAACAATACACAATACTAGCTCTGCCAGTGCATAGTTTGATAGATAAGTAAAGAATTATGATTTAAAAAAAGCAGTCAAGTGAAGTGGGCAAATATACAGCTTGATATATCCCGCTCAGGCTAAATTTTAAAAGCTATTTTTGACGAAAACGTTGGTTTTTAAGATACACATTTATCTGCTATTCTTGGGTTGAGATTTAGAAAATTGTATCGCTATTTATTAGGCATATAACTCAAAATCTGACCATTTTATATACAGAATACCTTCCTCATGTACACAGAAACATGGCTGAACTACCAGTTTACAAAACACCGGGTTCGTCCAGGTTTTTCAGCGTAAAATTCCAAAGACTTCCCCAACCCTTTCGAAATAAAAGTTCAACTTTTTCCCCCCAAAAACCACGGCGCTTCATAAGTATTTATTGAAAAAAACGAACAGAATAAAGATTTTATACGCTGCCCTATCTTTACCGTGGGCCTACATTCATACAATGTATATTATTGACAATCTAATAGAGCTATTGAAGAAAACAAACATTGATTTCCCCCAAAAAATATTGAAAAAAGACGAAAATTAAATTTAAAAGGAGGTGTGTCCATCCTAGTTCAAATTCCTGGCATTATTTTGAGTCAGATAACGTGGGAAATATTGAAGAAAAATAACTGAATTGTCTTAAATCAAATTATTTGGTACAAAATAAATTCATTAACGCATTATCAACGTACACGCCAATTTGATCAAAATAAGGAGAAAAAAAAAAAATCAAGCACATTTTTTAAGCGCATTTCAACCTTGCAAACACTCATGCATTCTCCAACCTTACCGGACACCGTAGGAACAATTAAAACACTTAAAACAATACGATTAAATGCAGGTAAACAGGTAATATAGGCATAATCTCCAGGTAAATACACGTGCATGCATTCACCACCACGCGCTGGCTTGTGCACATCAAAAGGCCCGAAATCTTGAGTGCTTGCAAAACAGCACGCTAGCTATCCCCGCCAATAAATCAAATAAAAAACGTCAAAATGTTGCCTTTTGGGGGGAATTTTAGCCATTAAACTAACAATTATAATGCGCAGTAGCCATGAATATGAGGCAAGTAATTTCCTAGCACCGCTTAATGAAAGCAGGGCCAGTATTTTCAAAATGCCGGGTTGCTAATGGAGCATCTTTAAATTACAAAACATAAGCTTTTAGTCTTTCTTGCGCGTCAGCTAGATGCATAAACATTACATACCGTGCGATTCTGAATATCGGGTTGCACAATTCTGATCCGTAAGTGTTGTTACAGTTGCTTCAAAATGATTAAAAAAATTGGGAATTGTAGTTAATCCAACTGGTTCCCAGGTTTTATTTTACTCCCGGTGAAACGAAATCAAAATGGCGCCCCACGTAACGTACGTCGCGAGCTTCTGGCTTCTTCTAGCTCTGCGTGTACGGGGTTTCCCAGGCGACTGCTCAAGGGCGGCTCGGCTTTCACACACCTCCGCTCAAAGACGGGTCAAAATAAAATAAGTAATAATAATAATAATAATAATAATAATAATAATAATAATAATAATAATAATAATAATAATAATAATAATAATAATAATAAAATACATTTCAAAATTGGCTTGTTCCCCCGTTAATTATTTAGTTATTTTTGGGTTATTGTATGTATGTAATTAATTTAAAAAAAATAATCAATATATATATGTTTGCACACATCCCGTCAAATCGGGTCAAAATAAAATAGTAATAATAAAATACATTTCTAAATTGTCTTGTGCCCCCGTTTATTATTTAGTTATTTACCAGTTTGTAAACGCTGCCATACTGAGAAATACAGAGAGAGTTTTGTGGAGCTGATAAACGGCTTAAAGGTGCAGTGTGTAATATGACATCATCAAGAAAGTTCTACAAAGTTCTAGAATGCAGCGCTCCCTGGGTAACCCCAACCCTTTAGAATAATAACAGAAGCTACAGTGGCCTTCAAGGACAAGAACAATTCTAAATTTTAAACAATGCACCTGATGACATTCCAACTATGACACTTTCAAGATGGCGGCACTAGGCCTTGGTCCAAAATATGCAGAAATATGGACATATATGAGACCCTTTCTAAGGGAAAAAATAATAATTCAAAACATTTTTTTCACCTATTACACACTAAATTAAATTTACTTATGGATATTATAATTACTTTCTACAAAATCTGCTAGGAAATAAAACCCAAAATTCTACACACTGCAGCTTTAATCAAACTTTGTGTCAACTCATTTTGGTGATGGCTTGAATGTAACCTGACATTAATTTATAAGAATTAGTTACGCGTTCAACATTTTGAAAAAAATAATATTGTTTTAGTGCAATAGCAATGCACTCATATAATAATGCTGTCAACCGAGGACTTTTATTTTGTAATCTTTTACGTCAGAAACGTCATTACGTCATGACGTGGTCTCCTTTTGGAATGCTCGCGTTGCCATTGGCTGAGCGCGAAATTTGAAATGCGTCAGGAAACGAAACCGCCGCTTCACAGACAGACAGCTAAGTTTAAATCGCTTTTATGATAAAACTCGATTCAAAATGGACATTTCATCGCGTTTACAGTAAGTTATGGTTACAGTGTGTACTTTTAACAATTACATAACTGCCAGGCAATGTGCTGACTTGGTTTATAATTGAATTTGACGTATTTTTAACCTTTTTTCGTAGGTGTTTTGAAAGTAGCATGAGCTCATATTCGGGAGACGACCCACTAGATTCGTGGGACAAGTGAGTAAAATAACCAAATATCTGTTAATTTGACCTATTTATTCAGGAAAACAAAGCACTCACTCACTTTTAATGTCTTTAACTTTCTTCAAATATACTAAAAATTATCTAAATGAAGAAAAAAACCCTGCTAATGCTAAACGAGAACACTTGTTGGATAGTCGAGTCGTATCCTACATTTTTTGAATACTGTCAGTGTGTCTTTGTCAAATTAGCGGTGATATCCTTTATATATTCACTTGCAATTTCGGTGCTTTTCAGTCTGCATGTTCAGTTTGAAGTTATATGTTATAATAAGAGGTAAGATGTTAACCTATATTTTCTTTTGACATGTTTCAAAATATTCAAGTGTGACATCACATCACACATGGTAAAATGTAGGGTTAGGATTAACAGGACAGCTGGGCCAAGGGAAGACTGAGGAAAGAAAAACCTCATTCATTATATTATAATAGTGATTTTATAATGATAGAACGCCGGTTCCGTATGGGTGAAGTATTCCTTTATTTGCCAAGGACTGCTTTTGTAATTATTGTGCATATGACTTGTCAAAATCTTGAATCATAATTATTCATTTGGGGCGACATACTACTTGCTGTAGTTTGGTCTGGCTTCGCGAGACTAGGGCGACTGTGGCTCAGTTGATAGAGCGAGCGGGTCGGCTGATGATCAAAGGGTTGGAGGTTCGATCCCCACCCTGCCACCTGTGTCATAGTTGTTGTGTCCTTGGGCAAGACACTTCACCCACCTTGCCTCTTGTGAATGTCGATAGTTAGCTGCTGCTATCGGTGTATGAATGTGTGTGTGAATGGTAATGTGGGAAAGGAAAACAGGTCTTCCTTGTAAAAGAGTCTTCGGTCTCAATGGGATTTACCTGTAGAAATAAAGGTTAATAATTAAAACTAAAAGGCACTGATTGAAGGGTCAACACATTTTTTTTGCTTTCCTACCATTTAGTCACACCCCCACTAGTCTTGTACAAAGTAATATTTCACCTTAGAGGGTCAGTGTGCAGTTCCAGAGGGAAGGGGGATTTGTTTACATTCACAGAGCTTACAAAATGTATTTTCTCTAACTATATTTTGAGGAACCTGGAACCAAACTTAAGACTAGAATATGTTTGTAAACCAAACTGTGGGCCCTGCTGCTGCAAACAACAACAGTCAGTGAAACAGTAACTTTTCAGGAAGCTTTCTGACTTCAAACAGTGTTCCAGGAAGCTAATATAACAAATATGAATTATTGAGCTGTGGAAAAGGGGTAGGATTAAATAAGTTTATACTTCTTCCTAGAACTACTTTCAGGCCTGTGTTGACTTTGACTTTAACAGGTTTGTAGAAAAATTTGACTGTTTCAGAAATATTTAAAAGTTACACACTGCGCCTTTTTAAAGCTGAACCCACACTCTTCTTTGTGTGTTTCGCAGGTTTGTAGATCACCTGGAGACGTCTCTTCCGGCAGACGGCCGCAGTGGCATGAACCTCGTGTTGGACAC
>CASHTC010001164.1:49039-54039 GCA_949357725.1 Hyperoplus immaculatus
CTGCCTTCTTGGCTAAAGGTCATTCTTCAAAAAGAGATTTTAATCTCAATGAATTTTACCTGGTTAAATAAAGGATATTGATTGATTGAAAAAGTGCCTCTTGTACATATAAGATAATTTAACTGGAAATAATTCATATTTTGTACAGCCGCAAGCGTCCACTTGTATTGATATGTGTCTGTTTAAAGTAGATGTCTCACTTAAGGTGTTATTGAACAGGCTTAAAGCCACAGTGCGTAACATAGTTGTTCTTGTATGTCTAGGGGAGAGCTGTAGTCCTGTCAAACTGTTCCAAAATGACCAGAGGCACGAGGAAGGACTCATGAACATGAAACGCTTTCTGGAGAAGATGAACCAAGAACTACAAGAACTACAGGCCTTTGGAGGGCCATCCACCCAGACTGCTTCACAGAGGGTGAGACTGTGTGTGTGTGTGTGTGTGTGTGTGTGTGTGTGTGTGTGTGTGTGTGTGTGTGTGTGTGTGTGTGAGAGAGACTGTGTGTATGCGTGAGAGACTGTGTGTGTTAGAAAAACCCTACTAATGTCCTACTCATACTAAAAGTCTGTTAAAGACTTACTTCACCGGTGGGAATATGAAGGTGTATTGAACTCTGAGATCCTATGTAGTATAAATGTGCAAAAATTTTAGAAATCGGTTCATCCTAGCCTGAGAAAAGGCAGAAAGAGTGTTTTATGGTCTCACTGTCTAATCCTACATTTTATCCATGCTTGACATCACACACGGTAAAATGTACCCATGCCAGAGGCGTTAAGAAAAACCATATAAAAATATAATTCTTTGCACTGATGGCCTCGTCTGCTGTTGCATGTAATTCATGATCATCAGAAGAAAAATGAGACTGTTTCAGAAATATTTGAAAGTTCCTCGAGGCACCTTTTTTTAAAATTATTAAAAAAATGATAATTAAACCTGCAGTGTGTAGAATTTTGGGTTTTATTTCCTAGCAGATTTTATAGAAAGTAATTATAATATCCATAAGTACATTTAATTTAGTGCATAATGGCTGAAAAAAATGTTTTGAATTATTATTTTTTTCATTATAAAGGGTCTCATATATGTCCATATTTCTGCATATTTTGGACCAAGGCCTAGTGCCGCCATCTTGAAAGTGTCATAGTTGGAATGTCATCAGGTGCATTGTTTAAAATTTAGAATTGTTCTTGTCCTTGAAGGCCACTGTAGCTTCTGTTATTATTCTAAAGGGGTGGGGTTACCCAGGGAGCGTTGCATTCTAGAACTTTCTTGATGATGTCATATTACGCACTGCACCTTTTAATACCTTGATATTTTTTTTTCTATTCTTTTTTGCAGCACTCTATACCAGAAACAGCTAATCCTACCCACAATGCATCTGGTGGCGAGCGACCCTCCGTCTATCTCAACAGCCGGCGTTCTCTCGGCCTGAGGTTCCACACGGAGCCGGCATTCGTACAAGACATCTCTTCCATCGCCGAGAATCCTGAGTCTCCGGAACTGGACACACACACCGCAGACACACACTCACACACCGCAGACACACACTCGCACACAGCAGACACACACTCGCACACAGCAGACACACACTCGCACACAGCAGACACACACACACCAAGCCCATTCGATTCTGTACAAAACAACACACACACGTATGCCGCAGACACACACTCACACACACCGAGCCCATTCGATAATGTAGAACCAAGCACACACTCCACAGAAACGCACACACTCAGGCCCTCAGGTCTGTCTGACAGGAGTGTGTATTCACGACCATCGCAACACTCGCTAGTATCCAGAGGTGGGTTATCTACTGTGTGTGTGTGTGTGTGTGTGTGTGTGAGAGAGACTGTGTGTGTGTGTCTGTGTGTGTGTGTGTGTGTGTGTCCATCTTTGCTCGTCAATTAGGCTGGCTTTACACAGTGAAACTTTCACACGTTTTTAGTTGCTTGCTTAAAGGTTCAGTGTGTAACTTTGTGTGTGTCAGAGAAGTGAAACATTTTCTAAGGTATATTCTCATCATAACTGAATAAACAAGCTTTCCTCACAGGGAAAATGTAGATCCCTGGAACACTGTTTGAAGTCAGAAAGCTTCCTGAAAAGTTACTGTTTCACTGCTGTTGTTGTTTACAGCAGCAGGGCCCACAGTTTGGTTTACAAACATATTCTAGTCTTACGTTTGGTTCTTGAGTAAACATTTTTCATCTACTCTGCTAGTTTCCACCACCGACATTGTGTGTGTGTGTGTGTGTGTGTGTGTGTGTGTGTGTGAGAGAGAGAATGGGTGAATGTGGTAAGAAATGTAAGGCGCTTTGGGGCTGAGAAAATCGCCTTAAAAGCCCTATATAAGTCAAGTCCACTCACCATTTAACTCTACTCTCTAGCAGTTGCCACGGACACCTCAATGGTTCAGCCTCAGCAGCCAATGAGCTTCGAGCGTCAGCAGCCAATGAGCTTCGAGCGTCAGCAGCCAATGAGCTTGGAGCGTCAGCAGCCAATGAGCTTGGAGCAAAGGAACCTTTCGCTTCACGGACAAACTGACGGCGTATTTGATGACCACACGAGCCGGTTGGATGACACTCGCTCCCATGGACTCAACGCCACACACCAGTAAGTAGCTAGCGAATTATTCACACGCACACACACTCACTCACTCACTTACGCACGCACTCACTCACTCACTCACTCACTTACGCACGCTCACTCACTCACGCACGCACGCACGCTCACTCACTCACGCACGCACACTCACTCACTCACACACGGACGCACGCTCGCTCGCTCACTGAATCAGACACGCACGCTCGCTCACTCACTCACTCACTCACTCACTCACTCACACACGGACGCACGCTCGCTCGCTCACTGAATCAGACACACACACTCACTCACTCACTCACTTACGCACGCACGCACTCACTCACTCACTCACTCACTCACTCACTCACTCACTCACTCACTCACTCACTCACACACACACACACACACACTCACTCACACACACACAGATCCCAGGGACTCCACACACCAGTAAGTAGCTACGCATTATTCTGAGGTTATAATGTGCAAAAGAACGGTAGTTTTTTGCCTCACTCACTCACTCACTCACTCACTCACACACTCACTCACACACTCACACACACACACTCACACACACACACACACACACACCAGGGGTTGACACTAAGGTTTCAAATGCACTTGCCCATAGGGCAAGTACAGGTAATGTTTTACTTGCCCGAATGTTGTGTTCACTTGCCCAAAAAAAACAAAAAAACTGTTAAACAATGATATATACAGTATAGGCTAATTGAATTATACATTTTAGCGATCTCTTATCTCTTAAATGCAAACACTGCTTACTAGTCTCATCCTGACCACATAAAACGAACAACAATTCATATAAGCCTAGATATCATGACATCACACACTACACCAAGCGCTTGGTCCTGCTGCAGCATTGTACCTTGCCTAGGGGCTCAGAAAACTCAGTCTAGCTCAGAGTCAAGCTGAATGTTAGCTTCCACAGAAAAATTT
The DNA here is from genome assembly GCA_949357725.1 of Hyperoplus immaculatus. Classification (NCBI taxonomy): domain Eukaryota; kingdom Metazoa; phylum Chordata; class Actinopteri; order Uranoscopiformes; family Ammodytidae; genus Hyperoplus; species Hyperoplus immaculatus. The sequence continues at coordinate 52,575 of CASHTC010001164.1, forward strand.
TACTTATTTAAAACGGTCACAGTGTGCCAAAAAGTGATTGTGTGCCATAAAATTATTAAAGTCCAGCATGTTAAAGCTGTTGCCCAGTTATACTGTAAGTAAGGAGGGGGATCATTCATTTCTATTCATATTGATACCATTATAAAGACTCCACAATCCAAATCTTTATCGATACCTTTCTATTATTTTGTTTAAAGAGAACTGGTATTATTGCTTTAATTGCGTACAAGATGAGCAGAGCTCTGGATAGGACTTTAAGCAGGTCATAATTCCATATTTAGGCCTACTATTTAGTTTATATTGCTGGGAAAACAAGTTTTTTACCCAAACTGTAGGCTATTATTCAAGCTTCCCACGAAAAACTAAAATTTCTTATTTTCTTGATGTTACATTTGAACACATCATGATGTCATTTTATTGACCTTTGCCTAATAATCATTTTACTGAGCCGACCTGAACACATCACATTTGAACCGTTTGCGATTTTTTTTTAGCTAACTAGGTTTTATCCTGCAGATTTTAATATGGATTTAAAAACTATCCGATTTTTTAACTGCGGGACTTGTCACTTGCTACAGTCTCTCGTCTGTTGATCACCGCTGCATTGAATGAATGATGAGACGGTGCGGAGCCCGTCTGCAGCGGCAGCGGCTCAGCAGACAAGAGTTTTTTTTTTTTTTTTTGGAGACGGAGCGGGTGGAAGGAGTTTCTTCAAGACAGTCGAAGGTAGAACACTTTTACAGTCCATGATGCGGTCCAGTGATGGAATAATACGCTGAAGTAGGCCTAATTAGATGAAGATGACCCGACTCGATATTTAAAATTATATAATGTGACCTAGCCTACTGGACTCCATAGCGGTATCGATAAGCTCAAACGTTATTGATTTCTGGGTTTTGAATATAGCGGAACCAGGTCCGTAGGATAGAGCCGGCTTTCGGAACGTAGACAGCGAAACTGCGCGCACACAGGCTGTGTGTCTGTGTGTGTGTAGTGTGTGTGTGTGAGAGAGAGAGAGATAGAGAGATGGAGTGCGAAAGAGCGACCGTGATGCTGCTGGCTGCCGCGCACAGCTGCTCAATTGCGAATATAGCCTATTTTGTGTGAGTTAGCGAAAAAAAAATGTTTTGCAGACTGTAAAACACATGAATACATAACCTAGACTACAGACAAACCTTCTAAAATCCACTTGCCCGTCCGGGCAACCAAGAAGCAATCTCAACTTGCCCAAACATTATTTTCAGTTGCCCCGGGCAAGCGGGCAACCGTTAGTGTCAACCACTGCACACACACACACACACACACACACACACACACACACACACTCACACACTCTCTCTCTCACACACACACACACACACACTCACACACGTGTGCCCAAACACTGCCAAGGGGTCGGGTCAGGTGTTAAGATCACATGATGCTCATTTTCAGGTTAAAAAAATAATAATTGTGAGACTTTTTT
>CASHTC010001164.1:59039-64039 GCA_949357725.1 Hyperoplus immaculatus
ACACACACAGCAACACAGAGCAACACACACACACAGAGCAACACACACACACACACACAGCAACACAGAGCAACACACACACACACAGCAACACACACACACAAAGCAACACACACACACAAAGCAACACACACACATAAACAACAGCAACACACACATTATAACTCCTTCAGGTGTCTGTAAATGGTCCTACCACCTGCTTATGTGAATATACCTTATATCTGATGACACACAGACAGCAACACAAATCTCAGAACTATATACACTTTAATAATGGAGTTAATACTTTTAATATGATGATGAACTGCATTCTGTCTTATGAGAAAAAAACACTTTTTTATTGATTGCACTACCGGTTAGATGTTAAACTGATTTGATTTGATTCAATTTATTTCAGACATGTCAAAAACAATACAAAAACTAAATGAAAAGCATAAAAATACAATAAACAAAATATATGTTTAAATGACTTCACAAAAATAAAAAAAAGAAAACATATCATCTGTATTGATGTGATATGCCTGACAAGGAGCAGGAAGAAGTATACACTTATTTAATCCTACCCCTTTTCCATAGTAAAAAAATAAAAATATTTATTATATTCGCTTCTCTTAATCCATATACTCTCTGTACTATTGGCGATACTATATTATATTTGCCATTTATGAACTATACATACATACATACATACTACTTAATATACTATGAATTTTTTATATTTTATATATTTATATCATGCATATATCTATATTTATATTTATAAACAATCAATATATCCATATCTACATACATATCTATACAATCAGTAAATATATCCATATAATTATAATTTCCTTCTTACTTCACACCCTCATCCCTGTGTCTTTTGAAAATCATTGCTTCGAACTGCATTTCGTTGTTCTCGTTGTCCTTACTTGTGCAATGACAATAAAGTTGAATCTAATCTGAAAGGGCCTACGAGCTACACATCTGATATTAGGAATTATTCTCTGGTGAAAAATAAACTTTTTTTTTTTAACATATTAAAGCTGCAGTGTGTAGAATTTTGGGTTTTATTTCCTAGCAGATTTTGTAGAAAGTAATTATAATATCCATAAGTACATTTAATTTAGTGCATAATAGCTGAATTTTTTTTTTAACTATTTTTTTTTCCTTAGAAAGGGTCTCATATATGTCCATATTTCTGCATATTTTGGACCAAGACCTAGTGCCGCCATCTTGAAAATGTCATAGTTGGAATGTCATCAGGTGCATTGTTTAAAATTTAGAATTGTTCTTGTCCTTGAAGGCCACTGTAGCTTCTGTTATTATTCTAAAGGGGTGGGGTTACCCAGGGAGCATTGCATTCTAGAACTTTGTAGAACTTACTTGATGATGTCATATTGCACACTGCACCTTTAATGTTCCCCGATAATTTGTCCTCTCTATTTTATGCTGTAATGTGGTTTTATAGACTAAATCAACATAATTTTATATATAATAATGTTATTGTTATTTTGTTCCTCTTTCCCGATATTATGACTTATTATCTGATGAGATAAACAATTTTAAATATACTTATATACTCTATTATGTGGTTTTCTCATGAAATAAATAATTGTATATGCTGTATACTAATGTTCTTGTTTTATTTTTTTCCCCTCTGTCCAGTGCTACTGCTCCGCCATTGGTTGAGAAGCCTAAACCAATCAGAGCGCTTGCTGAAATCCCTGTGTCCAACAAACCAAACGTGAGTCTTTTAAAAAAAAATACCTCAGTATCACTTTATTAAAGGTTTAAAATCACTTGTATGGGACTGGCAGACTTAATGTATTGTGTTCGCTACAATAATAATAAGGACTCCAGCATTCACACTAATTAATACACAGCCTAGGCTCTGTAAACAATAGCCCACATGCACTGTTGAAAAAATTAAATTTAAAATAAAAAGCTTGTAATGCTTGTGTCCTTAATAATGTGTGTAATAATAATGTTTTTTTCTAACTGAGTGTGTGTGTGTGTGTGTGTGTGTCTCTGTCTCTGTGTGTGTGTGTGTGTGTCTGTCTCTCTCTCTCCCTCCCTCCCTCTCCCCCTCTACCTCTCTCCCTCCCCCCTCCCTCCCTCTCCCCCTCTACCTCTCTCCCCCCTCCCTCTCTCTCTCACTCTCCCTCCCCCTCCCTCCCTCCCTCCCTCTACCTCTCTCTCTCCCTTTATCCCTCCCTCTCTCTCTCTCTTTCAGGAAACCTCCCCGGACCTAATGCCAGACGAAAGCACAATGTGGGGCGCGCGATACAACTCTCTGAACTCCCTCCACGCGTGTCCCAATAGCACAAAAGACTTCGCTATGCTGGCCCACTGTGTGTCCACCCCATCCACACTCAAATCACCCTCGCGCGGGCATTTCTTCCAAAACCAAGTCACCGGTAAATACACCTTTATGTGTATTGAACTCTGAGATCCTATGTAGTATAAATGTGCAAACATTTTAGAAATCGGTTCATCCTAGCCAGAGAAAAGGCAGAAAGAGTGTTTTATGGTCTCACTGGCTAACCCTACATTTTACCATGTGTGACAAAATGTAGGGTTAGGATTAACAGGACAGCTGGGACAAGGGAAGACTGAGGGAAGACAAACCTCATTCATTATATTATAATAGTGATTTTATAATGATAGAACGCCGGTTCTGTATGGGTGAAGTATTCCTTTAAAGTAGCTACGAGGAACTTTCAGATTGTGTTAATTCTAATTCTAGCGCCCCCCCCCCCTTTGGACAAAAGCGGTAGTGTTTTTAGGGTTAGCGAGCTGTTGTTCCTGGGTGAGCGTATACCCCCATGACAAAGGCATTAAAGTCGCTACGAGGAACTTTTTCAATATTTCTGAAACAGTCTTGTTTTTTCCTCTGATGATCATAAATGACATGTAACAGCAAACGAGACAATCAGTGCAAAGAAGGTTTTTTTTTTATATAGTTTTTCTTAATGCCTTTGTCATGGGTATACGCTCACCCAGGAACAACAGCTGGCGTGGTAAAAACACTACCGCTTTTGTCCAAAGGGGGGCGCTAGAATTAACGTAAAGTTCCTCGGAGGACCTTTTTAAGTCCCTGTAAACCCAAATCCACCAAATCCTTCTAACTATGTTATTTGGGGAATTAGTTTCATGATAGTCTGTCTGTCTGTCTGTCTGCCTGTCTGTCTGTCTGTCTGTCTGTCTGTCCGTCTGTCTGTCTGTCTGTCTGCCTGCCTGTGTGTCTGTGTCTGTCTGTCTGTCTGTCTGTATGTCTGGTGAGTTAGTTACATGATAGTAAAGCATCTGAAAAGAGTTATAGGCATATTTATCAATCCAAATTTAAGATATTGTCATTTTAAGTTTGAAAAAGTTCAAATTGTTGCTTTTATTTCTCAGTTTTTGAGAATTTAATTTAATTTAATTTATTTATTTTATTTCCAGAGAATAACTGTGACGGCACTGAGGTTGATGACGAGGCTTTCACGAGACGGCAGACGATCAAAAAACTCAGGTAAGGGGCGCCCTTAGCTCAGTTGGTAGGGCGGACCCGGGTTCGATTCCAGCCCGCGGTCGATCTCTGCATGTCACTCCCCTCTCTGCCCCATTTCAACTCTGTCTCTACACTAACAATAAAGCATAAAAATGCCAAAAAAAAACATCTTAATAAAAAACTCAGGTAACACACTGTCTTCACCTGCTTGTTCTACCTCGGTGGCAGCTAGCGGTTAATGCAGTTTAAAGGTGCAGTGTGTAATATGACATCATCAAGAAAGTTCTACAAAGTTCTACAAAGTTCTAGAATGCAACGCTCCCTGGGTAACCCCACCCCTTTCGAATAATAACAGAAGCTACAGTGGCCTTCAAGGACAAGAACAATTCTACATTTTAAACAATGCACCTGATGACATTCCAACTATGACACTTTCAAGATGGCGGCGCTAGGCCTTGGTCCAAAATATGCAGAAATATGGACATATATGAGACCCTTTCTAAGGGGGGAAAAAAATTATTCAAAAATTTTTTTCAGCTATTATGCTCTAAATTAAATGTACTTATGGATATTGTAATTACTTTCTAGAAAATCTGCTGGGAAATAAAACCCAAAATTCTACACACTGCAGGTTTAAACTTCATTGATGAAAGCTGACAAAACATTTGACTGAGAGGCCATAATATAGCTCGTGTTTTTCCACTACAAATTAATTTCATTTTCATTTAACTTTTATTTTTCCTCGTCGAGAGACCAATTGAGGGGTGACCCTCATTTACAATGACGTCGAGTTACAAATAGGCTACTATTTAATCTGGTCAGTTCACCATTAATGATGGGTTAATTCAGAATTTCAATCTTTTTAAATGGACATCCCTATTTCAGCCTAAATGTTTACTTGATAATAAAAATAGTCGTAGTTTTGTTTGCATGCGTATGTCACTCGCACACACATACACACACACACACACACACACACACACACACACACACCCCTGAATATCTCCAGTATAAATTAAAATTAAATATATCCTCTTTCCTTTCAGCCCGATCATAGAACAAAGCCCGTCCGATGAAAAGCTCCAGGACACGGGGTTCAGTCAGCTGGCGCCTTCATCCCAGGCACAGGGCACCATCGTGGGGGAACACTTGTGCCTTACCGCCCCCTCTACCTCCATGATCACCGCCTCATGCGTCACTATGGTGCAGCCTCTTCCCAAAGGCGCTCTGTCATTCAGGGACCAAACCATCGACACCAGACCCAAGACTGAGGGTTTCACCATCATGGAAGACCTGGACCAACACACAGGGTGAGGGCATAGAGCTTGGAAAATAGTTTAAAATGTTGTTGTTTTAAGACCTGCAGTGTGTAATATGACATCATCAAGAAAGTTCTACAAAGTTCTAGAATGCAACGCTCCCTGGGTAACCCCAACCCTTTAGAATAATAACAGAAGCTACAGTGGCCTTCAAGGACAAGAACAATTCAAAATTTTAAACAATGCACCTGATGACATTTCAA
>CASHTC010001164.1:75191-80191 GCA_949357725.1 Hyperoplus immaculatus
GAGACCCTTTCTAAGGGGAAAAACTAAATCTAAAAAAAAATGCAGTTATTATAGACTAAATTAAACGTACTTATGGATATTATAATTATTTTCTACCAAGTCTGCTATGAAAAAAAATCCCAAAATTCTACACACTGCAGGTTTAAAGCTGCTACGAGGAACTTTTAAATATTTCTGAAACAGTAAAAATTTTCCTCTGATGATCATGAATTACATGTAACAGCAAACGAGACCATCAGTGCAGAGAATGCTATTTTTATATAATTAACACAAACTGCAAGTTCACCTTTTTAAAATTCGAGTAAAAACAGAAAAACTGAAGTTGATCGCAGCTTTAGACTGATGATAAACAGTTGAATCACTTGTCAACGGAAGGGAATGTATTATGTCAATGAGTGTCCTTAAGTATAGGAGTACAAACCTTTGTGTGTGAGAGAGAGAGCGTGTGTGTGTGTGTGTGTGTGAGAGAGAGAGCGTGTGTGTGAGTGAGTGTGTGTGAGAGAGAGAGCGTGTGTATGTGTGTGTGAGAGAGAGAGCGTGTGTGTGAGAGAGAGAGAGCGTGTGTGTGAGAGAGAGAGCGTGTGTGTGTGTGTGAGAGAGAGAGCGTGTGTATGTGTGTGAGAGAGAGAGAGCGTGTGTGTGAGTGAGTGTGTGTGAGAGAGAGAGCGTGTGTGTGAGTGAGTGTGTGTGAGAGAGAGAGCGTGTGTATGTGTGTGTGAGAGAGAGAGCGTGTGTGTGTGTGTGAGAGAGAGAGAGCGTGTGTGTGAGTGAGTGTGTGTGTGAGAGAGAGAGCGTGTGTATGTGTGTGTGAGAGAGAGAGCGTGTGTGTGAGAGAGAGAGAGAGACAAAGTGTGTGTTTGTGTGAGTGAGTGAGAGAGACTGTGTTTGTGAGAGAGTGTGTGTTTGTGAGAAAGAGAGAGTGTGTGTGTGAGTGAAAGAGTGTTTGTTTGTGAGAATGTGAGTGAGAGAGAGAGACTGCGTGTGAGTGTGTGAGAGAGAGAGTGAGCCTGTGTGTGTGTGTGTGAGACAGACTGTGTGTGTGTTAATGTAGTTGTCTGTCTACAGCTTCTTGTCTGTGGAACATGTTGAAACTTGAAGCATTTTTCGACCTGATCTTTTCCTCTCGGCTTCTCACACACACATTACAGTTTATCTTATAATTCAATATTGACACATGACATAACCAGGCCATTGAACTAATATAATTACCCTCTTAGTAATGTTGCCATGCCACCAGCACTTGAAGTTATCTCTTTTTTTAATCTTGCAAAACTTTATTTAACCTTTTGATTGCAAAGCTTGCGTCAAAAGTGAGTCAACTGACTTTTCATTTTCTATATCTTTGCTTTAAACAAAATTAATTAAAGCCCTTCTTCACCGGTGGAAATATGAAGGTGTATTGAACTCTGAGATCCCATGTAGTATAAATGTGCAAAACATTTTGGAAATCGGTTCATCCTAGCCTGAGAAAAGTCAGAAAGAGTGTTTTATGGTCTCACTGTCTAACCTTACATTTTCCATGTGTGACATCACACATGGTAAAATGTAGGGGTTAGGATTAACAGGACAGCTGGGCCAAGGGAAGACTGAGGGAAGAAAAACCTCATTCATTATATTATAATAGTGATTTTACAATGATAGAACGCCGGTTCCCGATGGGTGAAGTATTCCTTTAAGCTTATCAGCTCCACAAAACTCTTGAAGTTGTGACCCTTTTATCTTGCAAAACGTTTGAGAAAATAACAAAAGTCAACGGAATTCCTGTGCAGATAATCTTTTGAGATAGTTCATGAGTCTGTGGAGCAGGTAAAAGACTCCACTGAGGCCTTTCACACTGCAGCAAAATCTGGATGCTGCTTTCAAGGTCTGTCGGAGAAGTCTATTTGTCTAAAGTATTTGAAGTAGAAAACCTTTCACTTTTTTTTTTACAGTGAAAAGCACTGCTCTAATATAGTAGCAAACGTCTAAAAAGCCCAATTTTACGAGCAACACCTGAAGGCAGCACAGGGAGGGAGTGTGTGTGTGTGAGAGAGAGGGGCCCAATCCCAAATGACTCCCTAGGCACTCCCACTCTGTGAGCGAGTGTGACTCGCTGTGGAGTCACACACGCGGCTGTGAAGTGCCACTCGATCATTAAGGGCGAGGGTATAACAACGGTGAAGCTTTGGCAAGCCCTCGCCTTTGCCAGACGGAAACAGGAAGAAGACACTAGTTTGTTAAGTCTTTATTTCTCTCCCTAAAATAGAATTCCACCACATTTATATTTGACCTGAAACACTCTTTACATTCATATTCAGCTACGCATCTAAGAGTAAAATGTAGTATTGAATAAAAACAAACTCACTCCCATGCTTTTTTGGCTGCATAATTTATTTGTTGTTAAACATTTTCTAACTGCATATTCTTAATTTTACCAGCTCAGTCTGTAGTGGGTTCTCTCCGGGTACTCCGGCTTCCTCCCACCTCCAAAAACATGCAATGGGGATAGGTTGATTGGATTCTATAAATTGACCATAGGTGTGAATGTGAGTGTGAATGGTTGTCTGTCCCTATATGTGGCCCTGCGATGGACTGGCGAACTGTCCAGGGTGTACCCTGCCCTCGCCCAATGCAGCTGGGATTGGCTGCAGCCCCCCCCGCGACCCCTGACGGGACAAGCGGTAGAAGATGGATGGATGGAGTCTGTAGTGGAGAAAACGGGTGGGTGTTTGATCCGCTGTTTAATCATTTTTTTTAGTTTACATGCACAGCATACAAAACCAGGGAAAAGAACAATAGTCTGCTAAAGCATGTATTCCACTTGTCATGATCTGCCATTACGACCGGCGAATCGCGGCAGTTAATTAGCGTGCATAAATTATAATGCACTGCAAGGGTGGTCATAAATAAGAAAAGTCATGCGCTCCAGCTGACTGACGTCACCGCCGCTATTACTACCCCTCATCAGCTCTGTAACAGAAACACAAATCTTACTAACAATTTAAGGAAATAATAATCACTGTCCCTTATTAACTTGTGGGCATTTTCTTCATCTGCTTCGTTTTATCTTTTTCCACGCCTTGAAAATACACTAACGGTAGACAAGTGGCATAATCAAATCAACAAGTGTAAAACAACATGTTCGTTCCGATATTGTAGGCTACCCTCCGGTTCCGTCATTTAGGGCTATGCATACAAATAATCAATCAAATGTCTGTTTGAGGTAAGAGTAGCTACGTTTCATTTATAATTCGGGAAACAAACTCCCTGGAACTCTCATTTGTAAGTTGGCTCCTCCATTCCGGACATAATTGATTGGCGGACACCTGTGTCAAACGTAGGGCTGAGCCAACGTCGATGCAGACTCGATGATCGAGGGCTTTATCACCCACTTACACTCGAGGCTCGATGGTTTGGGACGACACTCAATATGGCGGGCCCTCCCCGCGAACGCGCAAACGGAGGGATAGTGGATAGGGTTAGGGTGTAGGGGGTGGATCTAGATTGGGCCAGGGAGTGTGTGAGAGAGAGGGAGTGTGTGTGAGAGAGAGGGAGTGTGTGTGTGAGAGAGAGAGGGAGTGTGTGTGTGTGAGAGAGAGAGAGGGAGTGTGTGTGTGTGAGAGAGAGGGATTGTGTGTGTGAGAGAGAGAGAGAGAGAGAGGGAGTGTGTGTGTGAGAGAGAGAGGGAGGGAGTGTGTGTGTGAGAGAGAGAGAGAGAGGGAGGGAGTTTGTGTGTGTGTGTGAGAGAGGGTGTGTGTGTGTGTGTGTGCAGGGAAGGAGCTATTGACTTCATAATAGTGAGTGAGTGTGTGATAAGAGAGAGATAGAGTTAGAGGTAGAATGGAGGAGGAATGTCTCCGAAACCTAAAATTACGAGCAACACCTGAAGGCAGCACAGGGAGGGAGTGTGTGTGTGTTTGTGTGTGTGTGTGTGTGTGAGAGAGAGGGAGTGTGTGTGAGAGAGGGAGGGAGTGTGTGTGTGTGTGTGAGAGAGAGGGAGTGTGTGTGTGTGTGTGTGAGAGAGAGAGGGAGTGTGTGTGTGTGTGTGTGTGTGAGAGAGAGAGGGAGTGTGTGTGTGTGTGTGAGAGAGAGAGGGAGTGTGTGTGTGTGAGAGAGGGTGTGTGTGTGTGTGCAGGGAAGGAGCTATTGACTTCATTGAGTGAGTGAGTGAGTGAGTGAGTGATAAGAGGGAGGTAGAGAATGGAGGGAGCAGGAGGAATGTCTGAAGAGGCTGTAGCTGCTGCCTGTAAGGAGGGAGACCCCATAACAAAGGTAAGGGGATAGGGGTTTAATATTTAAATACAGGCTTTAAGATGTGTTTGAATGTGTTTTTGGGTGTGTGTGTGAGAGAGAGAGTGTTTGTGTGTGTGTGTGTGTGTGAGAGAGAGAGATAGTGTGTGTGTGAGAGGGAGAGAGATAGTGTGTGTGTGTGTCTGTGTGTGAGAGAGAGAGATAGTGTGTGTGTGAGAGGGAGAGAGATTGTGTGTGTGAGAGAGAGAGAGTGTTTGTGTGTGTGTGTGTGTGTGTCTGTGAGAGAGAGAGAGAGAGAGTTGTGTGTGTCTGTGTGTGAGAGAGAGAGATAGTCTGTGTGTGAGAGGGAGAGAGATAGTGTGTGTGTGTGTTTTTTTTTAGAGAGAGAGAGTGTGTGTGTGTGTGCTGAGGTGAGTAAATATCCGCTTTTAAAGTATATTTAATGTGTTTTTTGTGTGTTTTTCTGATTTGAGAGAGAGACAAAGTGTGTGTGTTTCTCCCTCTCTGTGCGTGTGTGTGTGTGTGTGTGTGTGTGCCTGCCTCTCTCTCTCTCTCTCTGTATGTATGTGTGTGCCTTTGTGTGTGTGTGTGTGTGCTGAGGCGAGGCAGTAATGCGGTCGAACCTGTTGGCATTTCACTCGACTTGCAGGAGCATGCACACACACTCTACATAGCCTATACTCTAAGGCGAGACACCTCATGTGTACAGAGGAACATTTGTAACTTATAGATATCACAATGAAACATTGCCAGTTGATTACTGACATTAA
>CASHTC010001164.1:85191-90191 GCA_949357725.1 Hyperoplus immaculatus
ATTTTCATTAGCCTGGAAATCCAGACCCTGATATCTTGAACGATAGAGGGTCTGAACACGATCAATAGTAATCTCCAACTCAAAGGGCGGCTCCTACTCGTGCATTTCAAATGCCACTGCACGCAGTTGGATAGCACTACAACCAATCAGAGCGATGCACAAGGTGACGTAAGCCTTTAAAAAAGGTCTGTAGATCACATATACATTAGGCTGGTTGTTTGGGGCGACTGTGTCTCAGTTGGTAGAGCGGGTCGGCCGATGATCGAAGGGTTGGAGGTTCGATTCCCCGCCTTGCCACCTGTGTCATGGTTGTTGTGTCCTTGGGCAAGACACTTCACCCACCTTGCTTCGTGTGAATGTGTATGACTGCTGTATGTTTGAGGTGGTGGTCTGAGGGGCCGTAGGCGCTGAATGGCAGCCACGCTTCCGTCATTCTGCCCCAGGACAGCTGTGGCTACTATGGTAGTTTACCACCACCAGTATGACTGTGAATGAATGGAACCTGGAACCCTGTAAAGAGCTTTGAGTCACAGAGAGATAAAGCGCTAAATAAATCAGATCAATTACTATTTATTATTATAAGTTTCCACCAGGCGGTGCTGCTCATGTCCGTCTGTCTGTTTGTTAACACCATTATATCAACCACCACCATCTCTCCCTCCCTCTCTCTCTCCCTCTCTTTCTGTGTGCGTGCGTGTGTCTCTCTCTCTCCCTCTCTTTCTGTGCGTGTGTCTCTCTCTCTCTCTCCCTCTCCCTCTCTTTCTGTGTGCGTGTGTGTGTGTGTGTGTGCGTCTGTGCCTGTGTGTGTGTGTGTGTGTGTGTGTGTGTCTCTCTCTCTCTCAGGTAAGATGAAGGACCTCGCCTTCATCCAGGATCCAGACGGTTACTGGATCGAGATCTTGAGTGCAAAGAACATGGTGGAACTGATGTCTCCCTAAAGTGTCTGCCTGTCTGTCTGTCTGCCTGCCTGTCTGTCTGTCTGTCTGTCTGTCTGTCTGTGTATGAACTGATGTCTCCCTAAAGTGTCTGTCTGTCTGTGTTTAAATAAATAAAAAAACATACAATTTTCACTGTTACTTCATTGTTTATTTGTAAAAAGGCACTCAGGGAATCTTTGAACAGAAAAATACAAATAAAGTTACTGAAGAGAAACCTTGAAATCACCATCACTGTTATTGTGTTTGCCTGTCTGTCTGTCTGTCTGTCTGTCTGTCTGTCTGTCTGTCTGTCTGTCTGTCTGTCTGTCTGTCTCAGCTGTTTGGGTATACATTGTGTTTTTGTCAAGTTTGCAAGTGACAAATTTGTTTGTGAGAGTGCGTGCGTGTGTGCGTGCGTGTGTGTGTGCGCGCGTGTCATAGATAGTAAATAATATGGATGTGGCATCCGGGCTGACCTCAGTTATTCACACGGCATCCAATAATCCTGGTTTGTGCGCGTCGCCATTTTGTGAGCGGGGAGGGAGATAGCTGACGTAATACCACCGAGGCAAAGTGAGGGACAACGGGCGGAGAGCTGTCACTCAAGAGATCGCGCCAATACATTTTAACCTCCGATAGAATAAAAACTAGCCTGCTAGAAAAAAATTCACCCCCCCTCAGTGTTGTCATGGAGATATGACCTAAACATACAGACTAAAATGGTTTCGTGTGGCCTAGGCTGTAAATAGGTTTAATAAGACTTTGAAAACGGCCTGTCTAACAAGTGAGTCAAAGAAAAACTGCTCGGTCTTGGCACCACCCCCCTAGTGGCACTTTCTGGTTACTACAGTTGTGGTCACTTCCTTATTGGATGCCGGTAAACATCGCTGAGGTTGGGGCTTGGTGTGTGTGTGTGTGTTTTCTACATGTAAGACAAAACTTTATTTCAAACTGTCAATGCACACAGAAAAAATAAAAAAAAATAAAAATCCACAAAGCACACATTTTTTTCCAAAGACTTTGTGTTTAGTTTTGCTAGAAAATAAAACTGCCCACCATCTCTACCATTGTGTCCTCGAGCAAGACACTTAAACCCCAAAACTGCTCCAGGGGCGCTGTACTATGGCTGACCCTGCGCTCTGACCCCCTCTGGAGTGTGTCTGTCTGTCTGTCTGTCTGTCTGTCTGTCTGTCTGTCTGTACTATGGCTGACCCTGCGCTCTGACCCCCTCTGGAGTGTGGGAACTTGAGAGGGGAGATGAGGAAAGATGAATTTCAATGTAACCACTGACTAAAAAAGTAACTTAACTTAACTCAACTTAAAGGAATACTTCACCCATATGGAACAGGCATTCTATCATTATAACATAACTATTATAATATAATGAATGAGGTTTTTCTCCCCTCAGTCTTCCCTCAGTCTTCCCTTGGCCCAGCTGTCCTGTTAATCCTAACCCTTACTGTGATGTCACAAGAAGGAAACTGTAGGGTTAGACAGTGAGACCATAAAACACTCTTTCTGCCTTTTCTCAGGCTAGGATGAACCGATTTCAATTTTTTTTTGCACATTTATACTACATAGGATCTCAGAGTTCAATATACCTTCATATTCCCACCGGTGAAGTAGGCCTTTAACTCAACTTAACTTCAAAAATATGTCAAAAGGCTCCGACCTCCGTGCCCCATGGTCTGTAGGGTTTATTAGTCTGGGAGGAGGATGAGCTAGTGGAGATAGTTGGGCTTGTGTTACTGGTATTAACATGTAACAATGGCTGACTGAACATCGGCAAACCTCCGTGAAAATTCACCGGAAAGGCCGCCGCTGTTGCTGCCGTTGTTGGTGAAAGCTCCAGCATTCTTTGTTGCGGCGCCTCCGTAGACACCGCTAGTCCGTAGGCCGACGGTCGAAAAGCGCCCGAAATCGAGGCCCAATTTTGGGGTAGGAACGGCGGGGCGAACTGGTAAAAGTGGTTGATGTTATGGCTGTATTGGTGACCGTGTGAATGTGGTGATAGGGTAGCAGTGTTGTCGCGGTTGGTAGCACATGTTGTGAGGTGGGATAGCAGCCGAGATGGGAGGGGGTCGGCAGGGTCCAGGTTTTCCATGGTACCGAGATACCGACAGACTTCAGACACACACTCGCGGAAACCGAGAGAGAGAAAGTCGAGGGCGAGAGAGTGGGCGTCCAAGTAACCTGTAAAGAGAGAGAGAGGGGGGGGGAGAGAGCGGGGGGGGAGAGTGAGAAAGAGAGAGGGAGAGAGAGGGGGGAGAGAGGGAGAGACAGAGAGACAGAGAGAGAAAGAGAGGGGGGTAGAGACAGAGAGAGAGAGGTAGGGAAAGAGAGAGAGGGAGAGAGAGAGGGGGGTAGAGACAGAGAGAGAGAGGTAGGGAAAGAGAGAGAGGGAGAGGGAGAGAGGGAGAGAGAGGGGGAGAGAGAGAGGGGGTGGTGAGATTTTGAAATTATTATAAATTGCAAAAATCGATTGCCTTTTTAAAACTACTTTTTAATTTATTTTTATATAGGCCTGTGTATTACTGCTGCCAGTAATGTTGACCTGCCTTCAACTCACATGCATTACAAGCTTCATATTAAAACAGACTGAAATGAAGATAGATAAGACATGGACTTTAATGTGCTTTCATGACATAATTTGCCACAATGCCTCTTAGCACACAGTGGACTGGAGGGGACAGACAGACAGACAGACAGACAGACAGACAGACAGACAGACAGGCAGGCAGACAGACAGACGGGCGGACGGACGGACGGACGGACAGACAGACAGACAGACAGGCAAACAAACAGACAGACAGACAGGCAGGCAGACAAACAGACAGACAGGCAGGCAGACAGGCAGGCAGACAGACAGACAGACAGACAGACAGACAGACAGACAGGCAGACAGACAGACAGACAGAACGACTCTTCGCACATAATGGACTGGAGGAGATCCTGAAATCCTCCTTTGAACTGAATCCAGAAATCGTTTTGAATTGAGAGTCGGAATCAGACGTATTAATATTTTCTTGTCGTTACCTTTCCCTGATGTGGCTTGCAGAACCTTCAGATGGTCCACGGTCATCTGGAGGATCTCAGCTTTCTCCAGTTTGGCTGAACCCTGCTGGAGCAAGACAGACAGTTAAATGTGTGTGTGTGTGTGTGTGTGTGTGTGTGTGTGTGAGTGTGACTGTGTGTGTGACTGTGTGTGTGTGACTGTGTGTGTGTGTTAAGCTGAACCCTGCTGGAGCAAGACAGATAATTAAATCAACCCATTGCTTACAGTTAAAGCCTCTGAGAAATACAGAGAGAGTTTTGTGGAGCTGATAGGTAGAATGAACTTAGTGTCAACTCATTTGGCGATGGCTTGAATGTAACAAACTTCTTTTTTTTTTTTTTTTAAGATATTATTTTGTCATTTTTATGCTTTATTGACAGTGTAGAGACAGAGTTGAAATGGGGCGGAGAGGGGAGTGACATGCAGAGAACGACCGCTGCTGGCCGAGGCCCATGGGGGAGGGGGGGGGGGACGCCCTACCAACTGAGCTAAGGGCGCCCCCTAATGTAACAAACTTGATTTAAATTTTTTTTTTATTAGGATCCCCATTAGCAACACACCGGAGTGCGAGCTAGTCTTCCTGGGGTCCGAAACATACAATACAGACAACAGACAATCACTTGTTTGACTGTATGTCAAAACCTTCATTTATATTAAAAAATCTACGCACTATTGCTTTAAAGCCATAAAACAGACAAAGCAACTCTCACCTGCTTCTCGAAGGCTGTGGGTACGAGTCTCCGTAGCTCTGTCAGGCTGTTGTTGATTCTGTCTCGACGTCTTTTCTCGATTATCTGAAAAAAAAAAATAGGAAAATAAAATAATATTAAAACTTAAAATGTCTTCGATACTGTGAACCCTACTATTGCTACATTCTCTTTGATTTAAAGGTGTAGTCAGTGATTCTGGAGAACGCTTGTTGTCAAAATCACTTTGTCAAAATCAGTGAATATCTCCTCATGATCCACTACCTGTCTGTACTGTGTGTGCTGAAAAATAATCCAGTGTTAATACGCAGCCTAGGCTCT
>CASHTC010001164.1:110191-117691 GCA_949357725.1 Hyperoplus immaculatus
TTGCTGTTACATGTAATTTATGATCATCAGAGGAAAAATGAGACTGTTTCAGAAATATTTAAAAGTTCTTTGTCGGGTCATCAGCACATTCTGTTGCCATTACTTGTTTTTACGACTATTATTGCACACACACACACACACACACACACACACACACACACACACACACACACACACACACACACACACACACACACAGAAAGTTTGGGGAAATCCCTGTTTGTTTCCCAGACCATTTCACTACGAGGTCAAAGGGCAAAATGTCTAAATATAGAATCAGAGGTCAGAGAGTTTAACTGTGCTGCAGCGGGAAGTCCTAAAACACACACACACACACACACACACACACACACACACACACACACACACACACACACACACACACCAAAGAAATACAGGCCACACACACACACACGTACACACACACACACACCATAGAAATACAGGCCACACACACACAAACACACACACACACACACACAAACACACACACAAACACACACCATAGAAATACAGGCCACACACACACACACACACACGTACACACACTACAAACACAAACACACACACACACAGACACACGCACTACAAACACACACACACACACACACACACACACACACACACTCAAACAACAGGCTGCAGCTAAATGTGGTTGTAGAAGATTGTGATCTGTGCACAGAGTCTGACTGTGTTGTGGAATACAGAATAGACTTTATTGGTCATTTTGCAGTAGAAACATACAAGACATTTGCTTATATATAGTGATGGTGAGTAGTGATGTTGGGTCTGACAGGAAAGCCCCGAAGCCTGTGTCTCGCAAAGGGGGCGTGTCCAGCTGAAGCCTGTGTCTCGAGGCAAAGGGGGCGTGTCCAGCTGAAGCCTGTCTCGAGGCAAAGGGGGCGTGTCCAGCTGAAGCCTGTGTCTCGAGGCAAAGGGGGCGTGTCCAGCTGAAGCCTGTCTCGAGGCAAAGGGGGCGGGTCCAGGTGAAGCCTGTGTCTCGAGGCAAAGGGGGCGTGTCCAGCTGAAGCCTGTGTCTCGCAAGGGGGGCGTGTCCAGCTGAAGCCTGTAGGCTCGTTCGACCTGTCGCCGTCTTGCTAAGACCTGCGCAATTATGACGCTCGTCTTGCTGAGCGCACTGCATTATGGTTAGACTTTTTGTCCCACTTGCACCCGTGGCTGGCTGCGGCTCGGCTGCTTGAGACTTTGAAGTCCCGCGGTATCAAGACGGACACAGACACTGGAGCAAGTCGCTGCAGTTGCTCCCCACGGGCTGCGGGAGCGAAATGTCTGATGGGAAACGTCTTGCTGACAGGCGGAGCTGAGCGCTAATTGGGAGTTTAAACCTCGTGCCTTTGATGCGTTTCCCCAATTGGTTAGGCAAAAGTCTGACATCACCGCTCAAAATTAAATTACGATCCATTCTTTTTGATTTTAATTTATGTTTAATCATTAGGCCGCCACAATATGCATTTAAGCAGAAATGTACTTAATCAGAGTTAAACCTCTGAACCCTTGACATAGAAATAATTTGGATGTGTAACTCTCCTGTATAGATATATTTAAAAGTGAACACAAACTTGAGTCACATAAGATCTTGGTGAAGTGATTTTTATACCATTAAGATTAAATCATAGGCTTATTTCAAGTGATCTAAATGGTCTGGGAATTGTATTTTACATGTAGTGTCGCAAAGCCAGACCAAAACTACAACAAGTAGTTTGTTTGTTACACATCATAATACAGTTCATCATATCCATCTCTACAATAATAATAAGGGATCTTTTCTTAGACCTTCTTTATTTAGGCCGATCATATTCGTTATGTGAAGGGAGAAATACTAAAC
Source organism: Hyperoplus immaculatus (assembly GCA_949357725.1). NCBI lineage: Eukaryota > Metazoa > Chordata > Actinopteri > Uranoscopiformes > Ammodytidae > Hyperoplus > Hyperoplus immaculatus. The sequence continues at coordinate 112,038 of CASHTC010001164.1, forward strand.
CTCCTTTATTTGGATTTGTAAATTATTCTTGTAAATTATTCTTTATCACTTAAAAGTAGGTGTTCTAGTAAAGTAACAAGAAAGATAAAGATGTGTGGGGAATGGGGATATTAGCTTATATCTCGTTTCTTGTTTTGAAAATGCCCCTCGCTTTTAAAGTGTTTACTCGTCTGTGTGTTGTGTTCTGCTTCTAATCGGTTGTAGCATGTGTGACTCTCCTGCGAATATGTTTCTAATAGGCCTTCAAAATAAAACTAGAAAACGAACTGCATCCGCAACAAGGACGCTACTTCCGACTCGGAGCTGTCCGGCTTCAGTCAGGCATTTTCGTCACTCCCCCGACTGCACTCGGCTACTCTCGTCTACTTTCCAGACGAGCTGAAAGTTAGGTCGAACGAGCCTAGTGTCTCGCAAAGGGGGCGTGTCCAGCTGAAGCCTGTGTCTCGAGGCAAAGGGGGCGTGTCCAGCTGAAGCCTGTCTCTCGAGGCAAAGGGGGCGTGTCCAGCTGAAGCCTGTGTCGCGCAAAGGGGGCGTGTCCAGCTGAAGCCTGTGTCTCGCAAAGGGGGCGGGTCCAGCTGAAGCCTGTCTCGAGGCAAAGGGGGCGTGTCCAGGTGAAGCCTGTCTTGAGGCAAAGGGGGCGTGTCCAGCTGAAGCCTGTCTTGAGGCAAAGGGGGCGTGTCCAGGTGAAGCCTGTGTCTCGAGGCAAAGGGGGCGTGTCCAGGTGAAGCCTGTGTCTCGAGGCAAAGGGGGCGTGTCCAGATGAAGCCTGTGTCTCGAGGCAAAGGGGGCGTGTCCAGGTGAAGCCTGTCTCGAGGCAAAGGGGGCGTGTCCAGGTGAAGCCTGTGTGGTGCAAAGGGGGCGTGTCCAGCTGAAGCCTGTGTCTCGAGGCAAAGGGGGCGTGTCCAGCTGAAGCCTGGAGGCAAAGGGGGCGTGTCCAGATGAAGCCTGTGTCGAGGCAAAGGGGGCGTGTCCAGCTGAAGCCTGGAGGCAAAGGGGGCGTGTCCAGATGAAGCCTGTCTCGAGGCAAAGGGGGCGTGTCCAGATGAAGCCTGTCTCGAGGCCTGTATCGTTTGTCACAGTACCACGTGACTAAAGACAAACGAAGCCCCCGTTTTCTGAAATCATGCGACTGCCTCACTTTATACACTGTCTGTGCTCGCTACGTGAAATAAGAGAGCCACTACCGTAACATACCAGCAGAGGTCAGTATTCCTAAATGAGCTGTTCAATGGGGCTTTGTTGATCAGGCTTTTTGCTGAAGCATTTGGCCAGAAAGACTCGGGGCTTCATCTCACCATCACTAGTAGCTACTAGAGCCTAAGATGACAACGTAGAAAATCGCCCAAAAACTTAATAATATTTCTGAACCAAAAACATAATAAATGTTTGCCCATAATGTTATACTGTAAGTTCTAACAATATTGGCCAGGTTTAAAAAAAAAATAAAAAATATATATATATGTATGTATATATATATATATATGTGTATATACAGTATCTCACAAAAGTGAGTACACCCCTCACATTTCTTCAAATATTTCATTATATCTTTCCATGGGACAACACTGAAGAAATGACACTTTGATATAATGTAAAGTAGTCAGTGTACAGCTTGTATTATAGTGTAAATTTACTGTCGCCTCAAAATAACTCAACACACAGCCATTAATGTCTAAACTGAAGGCAACAAAAGTGAGTACACCCCTAAGAAAAAATTTCCAAATTGGGCCCAAAGTGTCAATATTTTGTGTGGCCACCATTATTTTCCAGCACTACCTTAACCCTCTTGGGCATGGAGTTCACCAGAGCTTCACAGGTTCCCACTGGAATCCTCTTCCACTCATTCATGACAACATCACGGAGCTGGTCGATATTAGAGACCTTGCGCTCCTCCATCTCCCGTTTTAAGAAGCCCCAAAGATGCTCAATAGGGTTTAGGTCTGGGGACATGCTTGGCCAGTCCATCACCTTTACCCTCAGCTTCTTTAGCAAGCCACTGGTCATCTTGGAGGTGTGTTTGGGGTCGTTATCATGTTGCAATACTGCCCTGCAGCCCAGTTTAAGAAGGTTGAGTGCACGTTTTCAGCGTCATACCAAGAGGTTGGCTTTGGAAAATTGACGTATGAGTGCTGCCAGCATTGCTGAAGGGCTTGAAGGGGTGGGGGGTCAACCTGTCAGTGCTCAGACCATACGCCGCACTCTGCATCATACTGGTCTGCATGGCTGTCGTCCGAGAAGGAAGCCTATTCTAAAGATGATGCAAAATAAAGCCCACAAACAGTTTGCTGAAGACAAGCAGACTACGGACATGGATGACTGCAACCATGTCCTGTGGTCTGATGAGACCAAGACACATTTATTTGGTTCAGATAGTGTTAAGAGTGTGTGGTAGCAAACAGGTGAGGAGTACAAAGACAAGTGTGTATTGCCTATAGTCAAGCATGGTGGTTGGAGTGTCATGGTCTGGGGCTGCATAAGTGCTGCCAGCACTGGGGATCTACAGTTCATTGAATACCAACATGTACTGTGCCATACTGAAGCAGAACATGATCCCCTCCCTTCGTAAACTGGGCCGCAGGGCAGTATTGCAGCATGATAACGACCCCAAACACACCTCCTAACGACCACTGGCTTGCTAAAGAAGCTGAGGGTAAAGGTTATGGACTGGCCAAGCATGTCCCCAAACCTAAACCCTATTGAGCATCTTTGGGGCTTCTTAAAACAGGAGATGGAGGAGCGCAAGGTCTCCAGTATCCACCAGCTCCGTGATGTTGTCATGAATGAGGGGAAGAGGATTCCAGTGGCAACCTGTGAAGCTCTGGTGAACTCCATGCCCATGGGGGTTAAGGTAGTGCTGGAAAATAATGGTGGCCACACAAAATATTGACACTTTGGGCCCAATTTGGACATTTTAACTCAGGGGTGTACTCACTTTTGTAACCGGCAGTTTAGACATTAATGTCTGTGTGTCGAGTTATTTTGAGGGGACAGTAAATTTACACTGTTATATAAGCTGTACACACGCTACTTTACGTTGTATCAAAGTGTCATTTATTCAGTGTTGTCCCATGAAAAGATATAATGAAATATTTGAAGAAATGTGAGGGGTGTACTCACTTTTGTGAGATACTGTATATATATATATACAACTTACTGTGTGTGCACTGATTTTTTATACAATACATTTGCATTCTGGTATTATAATAAAAACTAAAAAAACTTTCGTAGTGGAGTAAAAAAAACTTTCGTAGCGATGTCGCCTCCTACACTACATCACTCGTCAAGGTGCCAATCCTATGTCTGCATAGGGAACCATTGGTTTAGGCGCGATGATGCGTTGGCCGCGGCAAAGCGACGCTTTGGGCGCGGTAGCCGCGTTACCAAAGCGTCACCGCACCATCGCGCGAGTTCAAAAAATTTAACTTTTAACGCTCCAACGCGTGACGTTTAGCCGCGTTGGCCAATCAGCGGTGAGCTTGACCCGACGTCACGGACATCGGCACGGTGGGAGCATGGGTGGAAGGACAACACAGAGGCTGAGAAACACCGAGTAGGAAATGCGGCTGGCTGGTGATATGAAGCCGCTCGGGGTTGGGTTAGAAGACGTGGGGAAAGTGAGCCAGGAGAATGGGCTTCCTGGTTATTTTCTACTGCCCTGTGCACAATGCTGCTGTAAATGTGTTTGGTATGGTGCAGCCTTGCTGTTTGTGTTCATTTCCGAGTGGCGTGAATCTGCGACGCTGTTTTAAGGCTATTTGTTCCGTTCAGTTGCTGTTTATTTGTCTTTTGGCACAGTTGTTGGCCGTGTTGTTGTTGTTTTTGTGCGGACATGAACGCTGCTGTGTCGGGTCGCGTCTGATCGCAGCCATGGTTGATTAGGGGAATAAATATATCGGGGGGAGGGGGGAGGGGGGGGGGGAACTAGCTGCGTAGCGTTGGGTGCGTTGAACCATTTTTTGACACAAAATGACCACGCGCCAGATCAGGTGCGTTGGGCGCTTTGGCCACCGCACCCAACGTGTTTGGTGTGTTCGCACCTTTAGATTTCGTTTGAGCGGTAAGACGGGGCTCGGTAGAACTCGGAAGGATTCGGTAGAACTCGGAAGTATTCGGCAGTTCTCGGCTGTACTCGGCGTTCCAACCGGAAGCCGGAACCCGGAAGCCCGCCAGCTACAGTGGTAGTCCTCCTCATGGACCTATAAAGAAATGGACACCGTATTGCAAAATGGCGCCCATTCATTCCTATGAAAGCTGCTCATTGGTGCAGAGAAGCAACAAGGAAGCTGCCATATTGCTTTCATGTAAGCCCTGACACGCCCAAGTGTATGACGTGGCGGCGCCATCGACCTATCAAGACAGAGGGGGCGGCAACGGGCGGCAAGCGTAGCGGACTGGTAGCGGATTTAGAATCCTCATCCTGGTTCTGTACATGGTTCTGTAGCATTGTAAGCTAAAGGTTTTAGCCTTTTGCGAGCACAGTTGCTATAAGTCACTACCCCCCCCCCACCCCCCCCCACCGATGAGTCGCTATATGTGATATTTAAATTACACTCTCTTGGAAAGTAATATAGTGGTTAACAATTTCTTAACGAAGATTCCTCTGTCATCTGGTCAACCATTATTACCTAATGAAAGCTAAACCTAGCACTGTTTTGATAGCGTGTGTTACATCTTTATAGGTCCATGGTGCTTAAGTGAAATTCATTTCATTTAACTTTTATTTATCCTCGAGAGACCAATTGAGGGGTGAAATCAACCAAACAAATATTCAAATGCTGTGAGCTTTTTAAAGTTTACTTAGAAGACTAATGTTGCAGCTGTGAACGCAATTTCCTAATTTCCTAATCAGAATGAGTCAGAATTATATTCATTTTATTTTCCTACCGTGAGCATTTTTGGTATAAAAATCACACAAGCTTATAATTCCATATACAGTTAAACAGTCATTAAACAACAGTGTTCTTTAGATATTTTTTTCCGTTTTTTGACCTGATAAAAACACCTTGTATTAAAAAATTACCAAATATATACACACACACCTATCAGCTGGTGGACCCAGGGAACTCACAGATTCAGTCAAGATAATAAGAAACAAAGGAGTAGTCTGAAATTACCCACATGGAACAAACGGATCAATAAATGGTGAATCGCAATGATCGCAAGCAGAGGGACATGAGAGTTATTGAGCGCACACGTCAAACAGCTGAACTAGTCCTACAAATCCCTCGGCGACTCTAAGTGTTAAAAAGTCACACCAAAATGCCAAAAAACTATCAACGTCCTTCATGTTAAGTAAAAGAAAAAACCTCAGACACGAGAAGGTAATGGAGCCGTGCACTGAGCATGGACCTATAAAGAAAGCACTGAGCCTTCTCGGAGACCGGGCCGAAAACCGAAACATTTGTTTCACTACGACTCTGTTCAGCTGCCCACGGCTGCCCACTCCCTCCTCCTCCCGCGAAAACAAACTGAAAGCCGTTAAAAGCCGTTGGGCTAATAAAACGCTTGATGTGGCGTTTTGAAATGAAAAAACTTCAGTTTTAATAGTATATGGTCTAAAGATAAGTATGAGCCTATGATTGATATCCAGAATTTTTTTGCGGCGACACAATCTTGTTCGCCGCTTGTATTGGTGTGGACGGGGAAATCTGCCT
>CASHTC010001167.1:0-12500 GCA_949357725.1 Hyperoplus immaculatus
TAGAGAGAGAGGTGGGAGGGAGAGGGAGAGAGAGAGAGAGAGAGAGAGAGAGAGAGAGATAATTCATTCACCCTGCGAGTGAGGCCTGCAGTCCAAGCCAATTTGAGGTGAGTGCAGGTCATTTTAACTTAGTTGCTTCTGCATTTTATCACCCTGGGTTTTTATCAATACACTAATATAATCCGAAATGTGTTTTAATAAAATTATGTGTCAGAAACCTTTTAAAGATCCTACTTCACCGGTGGAAATATGAAGGTGTATTGAACTCTGAGATCCTATGTAGTATAAAGGTGCAAACATTTTAGAAATCGGTTCATCCTAACCTGAGAAAAGGCAGAAAGAGTGTTTTATGGTCTCACTGTCTAACCCTACATTTTAACATATGTGACATCACACATGGTAAAATGTAAGGGTTAGGATTAACAGGACAGCTGGGCCAAGGGAAGACTGAGGGAAGACTGAGGGAAGAAAAACCTAATTCATTGTATTATAATAGGGCCGTGGACCTTTACTGCATGTCACTCCCCCCCCCCTCTCTCTCTCTCTCTCTGTCTCTCTCTCTCTCTCTCTCTCTCTCTGTCTCTGTCTCTCTCTCTCTGTCAATTCAATTCAATTCAATGAGCTTTATTGGCATGACTATTGTTGCAAACAGTATTGCCAAAGCATTACAGATAATAACAAAAGAGAACAGAACTGTCTCTCTCTCTCTGTCTCTCTGTCTCTCTCTCTCTCTGTCTCTCTCTGTCTCTCTCTCTCTCTGTCTCTCTCTCTCTCTATCTCCCCATTTCACCTCTAAAAAAAAAAAAAGCTTGAAAATGCCAACCTAAAAAAAGACCACTTGGACCACTACTGGGTCAATTAATGAGCAGCAATTCTACCACAATTAACTCTCTTCAAATAGTTAGCACACATACATTGGTGCTAGCCTGGCTCCGCCCGCCCGCCTACTTCCGGCCAAATTTTATTTTCCCTTCAGTAGTCAGTCTGGGTGTACAGCCCATTTCCCAGTTTTGCCGGAGATTCGACAGCCGGTCCAATCAGCGAACAGAGCGAGTGGCTGAGAGCGATGACGTCGAAGTCGCGCTCCAGTTTCAGTTGCCAGAAGCCGGCTCATGACACACGTGACGACCAAACGTTATGCGATTGGTTGGCTAATCCAGAGTGGCACTGGGCAGATCCAATAGTTTTAAACTTTAACAGACACCCGCCTCCATGAGTGAACGTTTGCCAATTACAGCACTGCCAGACCTTCTGTACAAATGAAATGAAGTACGATGGTCTGGTAGCACCAGGCTACATTGGTGGGGCAGTGGAGGTTGTTTTATCTGCCTGACCGCTCCCCAAAGGCTTTTCAGCAGAGAACACTGTTCACTCCAAAACAACACTCACACCAATGTTGTTGTTTTTTTTTGCCTCGTGTGTGTTAATTATTTTACTACAACTCGAATAGGACAAATAGGCCTTACTGTAGGAACGTGTGTGTGTGTGTGTGTGTGTGTGTGTGTGTGTGTGTGTGTGTGTGTGTGTGTGTGTGTGTGTGTGTGTGTGTACGAACGTGTGAGGAAAACGAACAGGATATTAAAAATAAAATAAAAATGAAAATTAAAATAAATAAATGGTGAAATTGTACTGAATTCTAAAACGGGTGGCTTAAATCCAGCGATCCAATTGGTTCCTAACTGTTGAACAATACATCTGCATTGCTTGAATATTTTAAAGGGGGGAGGGTTTTAATTATTTTTTTAATTTAACACTAATAATGTTGTATCAGAGCTCTGTGTACGCACAATTCAACATCCATATTATTTGATATTTTTTTCCCCATTTTACAAGTGAAATGTCATACTGATTGTGGCTGTATTTATCAGGGGTGAAAAAGGGTCCAGTGACATTTGGCTGAAAACGGGAGGAACTATATAACCGTTTTTTGGAACAGTTAAACGAGCTGTTTTTTACGTAATATCTCGATCCAATAGCTTTTGGAGAGAGTTTGGAAGAAGGATATCTCTCTCTTTCTCTCCATCTCCCTCTCTGTATCTCTCTTTCTCTCTCTCTCTCTCTCCCTCTCCCTCCCTCCCTCTGTCCCCCTCTCTCTCTTTGTCTCTCTCTCTTTCTCTCCCTCCCTCCCTCTCTCCATCTATCCCTCTCTCTCTATCTGCCTCTCTCTCTCTCCCCTTCTCTCTCTCTTTCTCTCTCTCCCTCCCTCCCTCCCCCTCTTTCTCTCTCTATCCCTATCTCCCTCCCTCTCTCTCTCTCTCTCCCTCTCTCTCTCATTTCCCCCCCTCTCTTTCTCTCACTCCCTCCCTCTCTCTCGCCCTCTCTCTCTGTCTCTCTTTCCCTACCTCTCTCTGTATCCCTCTCTCCCCCTCTCTCTCTCACTCTCCACCTCCCTCTCCCTCTCTCTCCATCTCTCTCTCAATGTAATTAATATCAAAGTTTCCAACAGTGACGTATATATTATTAGCTGATCATAAAAAGGGTAATTTAAAAACAGTGATACAGTGGTGTCCATTAGTTAGATGAGGTGTGTGTGTGTGTGTGTGTGTGTGTGTGTGTGTGTGTGTGTGTGTGTGTGTGTGTGTGTGTGTGTGTGTGTGTGTGTGTGTGTGAGCAAGTGAGGGAGCTTGGGCTGTATTTGTTCATGCCATGCTTGCCTTATTACATTCATGCGTGTAAACTACATCTACAACTATGTGTGTGTGTGTGTGTGTGTGTGTGTGTGTGTGTGTGTGTGTGTGTGTGTGTGTGTGTGTGTGTGTGTGTGTGTGTGTGTGTGTAAGGTTAGGTTGCATGTGGTCACTCATGCTTACCCCCTTGTTTTCTTCCATCCAACACAAATGCAATTTTGTCAGCGAGTTGGTCTATTTACTATGTGAATGTGTGTGTGTGTGTGTGTGTGTGTGTGTGTGTGTGTGTGTGTGTGTGTATGTGTGTGTGTGTGCATTCATGTAATAAGGCAAGCTGGCATGCCTACACACAACAACTTCAATTTTATGAGCGAGCGAGTTAACACGTGTGTGGGTTTGTTGCACGTGCAGGGCAGCTTTACGTTTGCTACGCCGTTTGTAGGTGTGTGTGGTGTGTGTGTGTGTGTGTGTGTGTGTGAGTGTGTGTCTCCCTCTGTGTGTGTGTGTGTGTGTGTATCCCTGTGTGTGTGTGTCTCCCTCTGTGTGTTTGTGTGTGTATGTGTGTGTGTGTGTGTGTGTGTGTGTGTGTGTATCCCTGTGTGTGTGTGTGTGTCTCCCTCTGTGTGTGTGTGTGTCTCCCTCTGTGTGTGTGTGTGTGTGTGTCTCCCTCTGTGTGTGTGTGTGTCCCTCTGTGTGTGTGTGTGTGTGTGTGTCTCCCTCTGTGTGTGTGTGTGTCCCTCTGTGTGTGTGTGTGTGTGTCCCTCTGTGTGTGTGTGTGTGTGTGTGTGTCTCCCTCTGTGTGTGTGTGTGTGTGTGTGTGTGTGTGTGTGTTCGGCGCACTAAGGTGGGCGACATGATGGAAAACAGCTTGTGTCATCAAGTGTTAGCAACCTGTAATCCCATCTGAGCCGTGAGGAAGTGAACACACACACACACACACACACACACACACACACACACACACGGGGGGGGGGGGGGGGGCTCCCTGGGGTTGTGAGTGCAACCTGCGCCCCAGTGATACCTCCCCTACACTAGTTTTCCAGGTGACTTACACATATAAACACCGCGAGGGGAGCTCAGCTGTTAGAGAGGTGTGTGTGTGTGTGTGTGTGTGTGTGTGTGTGTGTGAATGACTCTGTGTCTGTGTGTGTGTGTGAGTGTGTGTGTGTGTCTCAGCTGTTAGAGAGGTGAGCTGGGTCCCTGAGCGCAAAAGGATCATACTGACAAATCACACACACACAGGTAGCTAAGCCGGTGGCACGTTTAATCTGCCTCACAAGCCCGGCTAGAAGCAGCTGTCTGAGTAAAGGGGGAAAATAGACCATACACAGCACCGTAGTTTTGCTGTCACTGCTTTGTGCAAATAGTTAAAGGTATATTGAGTAACTTTTCCATGTAAATTAATGAGTTGACATGAGATTGATTAAGCCTATCAGCTCGACAACGCTCTCTGTATTTCACAGTGCAGCTCAGAAAAAATCCCAATAAGTCACTTCAGTTGTTGATTCTACTGCTAAGAAAAAAGCCTGCACCATAGTTTGCTCTCATAGTTAAAGCTAGAGTGTGTAACTTTTTTCATATAAATGAATGTCAGGTTAACATTCAAGCCATCAAGTTGAAGCGACGTTGATTAAGCCTATTATCAGCTCCACAAAACTCTCTGCCATTTATTTAGCCTAAAAAGCCCGGCAATAAGGGCAAGGGCTATTAGTAAAGGGGAAAAATAGACCATAACTAGTGAGAATTGTTATTTTTTTTGAAAACTATATCTTAATAATAATAATGGATCGGATTAATTTATCGCTTTTCCAGGCACTCAAAGCGCTTCACAGGGTTCGATTCCAGCCCACGGTCGTTCTCTGCATGTCACTCCCCTCTCTCTGCCCCATTTCACCTCTGTCTCTCTGCACTATCAATAAAGCATAAAAATGCCCAAAAAAAAATAATGCTATATTTTCTGTACACACAACTGTAAAAGTGAAAACACAAACAAAAGACAAAATAAAATAAACAAATAAAATGGCGTACTCTACTTTACAGGTTTTTAAAGGCCTAGTGCAAATAGTTAAAGCTATAGTGCGTAACTTTTGCATATAAATGAATGTCACATGTTACATTCAAGCCATCGCCAAATGAGTTGACACCAAGTTGATTAAGCCTATTGTCAGCTCCACAAAACTCTCTCTGTATTTCTCGGAATGGCAGCGTTTACAAACTGGTGTCTCTGGTTTTACTATTAACAGGCATATGTTTGAGTAGAATGAACATTTTGGTTTTATAATATAAACTACTGACAACATTTCTACCAAATTCACAATACATTTGTTTGTCATTAAAGAGCATTTTCCATTAAGTAATGTAGAGATGAAGATTGAAGAAAAATCCAGACTGGTCTCTTAATTTTTTCCCGAGCTGAATATATAAAATGGATTGTGTGAAAGGTCTCACTTTATACATCCCTCCCTTCATTGTTAAGCAGATGCCACTAACACACACACACACACACACTCACACAGACAGACAGACACACACACACACACACACACACACACACACACACACACACACACAGACACACACACACACACACGTCACTTAGAAAATCAGTAATGAGGTGATATACTTTGAGAAGAAAAAAAAAATTAGCTATTGACAATCTGAGGTGATGTTACATTCAACACTGACATCAGACAGACGACAAAATTATCACCTGCACAGAGCGGTGGTGAGAAAAACGAGCCTGTGTGTGTGTGTGTGTGTGTGTGTGTGTGTGTGTGTGTGTGTGTGTGTGTGTGTGTGTGTGTGTGTGTGTGTGTGTGTGTGTGTGTGTGTGTGTGTGTGTGTGTGTGTGTGTGTGAGAGAGAGTGAGAAAAACGCCCGTGTTACGAATCGCAAAAACAGCCCAGCGAATTGTTGCCATTTCTTTTCCATCAAAGTGACAAGTGTTGAAAGGTATATTTTCTGTTTATGAAAATTTAATGTGAAAAAAAATTACAACACTTTTTGACACACACACACACGCACACACACACAGACACACAATCACACACACACACACACACACACACAAAATCACACACACACACACCTTCACACACACACAAATGACAACACTTGTAGACAGCGGTGAAGTTGTTTTTGTCATACCAGTGGTAAAAACACCTGAATGTAACCAGATTATTCATATCCGTCACTCTTTGAAATATGAGTCGTAAATTAGAACACACACACACACACACACACAACCCCCTACACACACACACACACACACACACACACACACACACACACACACACACACACACACACACACACACAACCCTGTGGCTTTCGATGGCTTTTTATGTGCGTTTATGGGTAATGCCGAACACACACACACACACAGACACTCACCTTCACACACACACACACACACACACACACACACACCTTCACACACAGACACACACACACACACACACACACACACACACACACACACACACACACACACACACACACACACACACACACAGAGAAATCACCAAACTCCTTATTTTTATACTGTAGTAATAAAACCAACAAACCCTTAAATTCCTACAATAAGCTCTTTGTTTATACTTTTTCAGGCGGTTCATGTTTGGCATGTTATCACTGGCTTTCGACGGCTTTTTATGTGCGTTTATGGGTAATGCCGAACACACACACACACACACACACACACACACACACACACACACACACACACACACACACACACACACACAGCCATGATTTGTATCATCTGACAATTAAATTACATGGGCGGATGTAAAAATACCTTAAACATTTCCCGGGCGAACAAAAGAAAATGTACCGCATCTGTACACACACACACACACACACACACACACACACACACACACACACACACACACACACACACACACACACACACACACTGCAATGGAGGTGATACTAATGGTAGGCTGGCAAAGTCCGCAGAGATAACCACTCAATAGGCAATTTAAAAATGGAAGGGGGACGTTTGACTAAGCATTAAAAGCCTTGTACTGCAGAAGAGTGTGTCAGTGTGTGTGTGTGTGTGTGTGTGTGTGTGTGTGTGTGTGTGTGTGTGAGTGCGTGTGAGTGCGTGTGTGTGTGTGTGTGAGTGCGTGTGTGTGTGTGTGTGTGTGTGTGTGTGTGTGTGTGTGTGTGTTAATGTGCAAGTGCGTGTGTCTGTGTGTGTGCGATTGTGTGCGTGTCCGTGCGTGTGTGTGTGTTTGTGTGTGTGTTTGGTCTCTTTGTGTGTGTGTGTGCGTGCCTGTGTCTGTTAATGTGCGTGTGTGTGTGTGTGTGCGTGCCTGTGTCCGTTAATGTGCGTACGTGTGTGTGTGTGTGTGTGCGTGCCTGTCCGTTAATGTGCGTGTGTGTGTGTGTGTGTGTGTGCGTGCCTGTGTCTGTTAATGTGCGTACGTGTGTGTTTGTGTGTGTGTGTGCGTGCCTGTCCGTTAATGTGCGTGTGTGTGTGTGTGTGTGTGTGTGTGTTTGGAGCAATTATCTTATTTCTAAATCAACAGCAATTCCGCTGATGACTTGATCTTGGATTTTAAAAGTTCCCGAAAATAGATAAATAAATTTTGAAAAAATCACTGATCTAATTCCCTTTACTGGTAATAATCACAACTGTCCCTTTGGCCCGCGCTAATCAGAATACCATTGATCTGGACAAGAGGGTGTGTGTGTGTGTGTGTGTGTGTGTGTGTATGTGTGTGTGCGTGAATGTGTGTGTGTGTGTGTGTGTGTGTGTGTGTGTGTGTGCGTGAGAAAGGGTCTGTGTGTGTGTGTGTGTGTGTGTGTGTGTGTGCGTGAGAAAGGGTCTGTGTGTGTGTGTGTGTGTGTGTGTGTGTGTGGTCTCTTTGTGTGTGTGTGTGTGTGTGTGTGTGTGTGTGTGTGTGTGTGTGTGTGTGTGTGTGTGTGTGTGTGTGTGTGTGTGTGTGTGTGTGCGTGCGTGTGTGCGTGTGTGTGTGTGTCTGGGAGAAAGGCTGTCTGTGCTGAATGGTCAGAGTATTGACAATGTTGACGTAGAAAGGGCTTGAATTATGTAGCACCAATCTTTAAACAAAACCAAGCCATGCTGGCAGCTCTGTGAGGTTTTAATGTTGGACAAATGTGCGTGTGTGTGTGTGTGTGTGTGTGTTTGTGTGTGTGTGTGTGTGTGTGTGTGTGTTAATATTTCACCCTTACGGAACCAGCGTTCTATCATTATAAAATCACTATTATAATATAATGAATGAGGTTTTTCTTCCCACAGTCTTGCCTTGGCCCAGCTGCCCTGTTAACCCTAACCCTACATTTTAAAGCTGGGGTGGAGGATTTTGGGGAGAAAATGGCAGTTGGGATAGAGATTCGAATCCAAATACCTCATCCGCTCCACTTGTTCTCTTTGGTCCCTCCCCGACACGCTCTACACCAACAAAGTCGTGCCAGAGTGAATGGACAGTCCCAACAGCCAATAAGAACAGAGAATCGGAGCCTCGCTCTGATTGGTCAAAGCGTACAGCTCATGTTAACTTTGACCAATCAGAAATCACATACCCCAGCTTTAACATGTGTGATGTCACGCATGGTAAAATGTAGGGTTAGACAGTGAGACCATAAAACACTCTTTCTGCCTTTTCTCAGGCTAGGATGAACCGATTTCTAAAATTTTTGCACATTTATACTACATATGATCTCAGAGTTCAATACGCCTTCATATTCCCACCGGTGAAGTAGCTCTATTACTTTTTAAAACCTTTTTTCTTTCTTGAAATCGAAACCCATGCCTACAGTATACACACTGTTTAATCTATTTTTATATGCTTTACAACAACACTTTTTGGCCTTTTTTTGATTGGGACCATAAGCTGATATAAGGTCCGAAATCGAGCAGCACAATATGGGAAAGCTCTTTAAAGCCCTGAACACTATATAACAGTCCAGGGGATCATAACCCCCCCCCCCCCCCCCCCCAACCCCCCGCTGTTTTTATATCCAGAGCATTTAATGAAACTGGCATTGGTTCAGCAGTGTGGCTAAAACTTTGCTTACCTCCAAATCCTACGTGGGAACTTCTTATTGTTGACAGTGGGTTATAGTTGAGACACACACAGATAAACACACACACACATTCAAACACACACAGATAAAAACACACACACACATTAAAACACACACACACATATAAAAAAAACACACACACACACACATAGATAAACACACACACACACACACAGATAAAAACACACACACACACGGATAAAAATACACACATACACACATTCAAACACACACACACATTCAAACAAACACACACACACACACACACACACACACACACACACACAACCCTACATCAGGGTTATAGCTGAGAATTTCAACCATAGGACTCAGCAAGTAAAAGGATAAGATGAGCTTAAGGGGCTTTTTATAACCTGGCTATTCTAACGGCTACACTGTCAAGTTAACGGACACACTCACCCCACACACCTGTCTAAAAGGCCACAGTTTTTATAGCCAGGATAAAGAAATATGTCAGATTCATTTCCATGCCGATTTCTTCACCTTTTTTTTTTGTTTGGCAGGTCATATACAGGCTACGGAAAAAATTAGGAGACCAGTCTGGATTTTTCTCAAATCTTCATCTCTACATTACTCATTGAAAATGCTCTTAAAGCTGCAGTGTGTAGAATTTTGGGTTTTATTTCCTAGCAGATTTTGTAGAAAGTAATTATTATATCCATAAGTACATTTAATTTAGTGCATAATAGCTGAAAAAAATGTTTTGAATTATTATTTTTCCCTTAGAAAGGGTCTCATATATGTCCATATTTCTGCATATGTTGGACCAAGGCCTAGTTCCGCCATCTTGAAAGTGTCATATTTGGAATGTCATCAGGTGCATTGTTTAAAATTTAGAATTGTTCTTGTCCTTGAAGGCCACTGTAGCTTCTGTTATTATTCTAAAGGGGTGGGGTTACCCAGGGAGCGTTGCATTCTAGAACTTGGTAGAACTTACTTGATGATGTCATATTACACACTGCACCTTTAAATGACAATATTTTGGATCGTGAATTTGGTGGAAATGTTGTCAGTAGTTTATATTATAAAACCAAAATGTTCATTCTACTCAAACATATGCCTATAAACAGTAAAAAACGAGAGACACTGAACATTTGGAGAGGTCCCTTTAATTTTTTCCAGAGCTGGATGTAGCGCTGCAAAAATGCCTCACAACAATGACATCGTTGGCACGCAGTCATTTGATCTAGGTAGTAGCAATAAGGAAGCTGCCACACGGTCACATGATATCCCTAGGTTCAGAGGGTGTGTGTGTGCGTGCGTGTGTGTGTGTGTGTGTGTGTGTGTGTGTGTGTGTGTGTGTGTGTGTGTGAGAGAGAGAGAGAGAGAGAGACTGTGTGTGTGTGTGTGTGTGTGTGTGTGTGTGTGTGTGTGTGTGTGTGTGTGTGACAGAGAGAGAGAGAGAGAGAGAGAGAGAGAGACTGTGTGTGTGTGTGTGCGTGTGAGAGAGAGAGAGAGAGAGAGAGAGAGAGAGAGACTGTGTGTGTGAGTTTGTGCGGAAAGAGACTGGGTTTGTGTGTGTGTGTGTGTGTGTGTGTGTGTGTGTGTCTGTGTGCATGCATCTCTCTTTGTGTGTGTGTTTATGCTTGTAGTATGTGTGTATGTCTCTCTCTCTCTGTGTGTTTGTGTCTCTCTCTCTTTGTGTGCTCTCTTTGTTTGTGTGTGTGTGTGTGTGTGTGTGTGTGTGTGTGTGTGTGTGTGTGTGTGTGTGTGTGTAGCTGCATATCTGCTCCTATAACATAACTGAGAATCATGATTCAAGCCTTTTCGCCCAGAGTGTTTTTCAGCTCATTTTCAAATGGTAATTTGCCTTTTCCGAGGCAAACTCGCAGAGTGTAAGTAAGTGATTATTTGCATGGCTGACACTCACTCGCCATGCCCGCGGTTCTTTTTCCAAACGGCTCTGGTTTGTCCAGTCCTTTTTGAAAAATGACCGTTCAAGGAAAGGGCTAGTGTATAAAGGGCTAGTCTAGTGCGGTTTCGAAATAGACAATATAAATACCCCTTTGATTTACCTTATCATTACAATACACACAAATGTGGCATAGTTAACAATGATTGAAAAAAAGAAGAAAAAATTGTGTGTGTGTGTGTGTGTGTGTGTGTGTGTGTGTGTGTGTGTGTCTCTGTGTGTGTGTGTGTGTGTGTGTCTCTGTGTGTGCGTGTGTGTGAAATCCCTGTGAATTCTGAAAAATATTTAGACACATGTAATAATTTTTTAACGGCTACTTTTACAACTATTTGGACATAATTTTCTCAGGATTTTGGTTGGGGCACCTCATGGTTTAAAGGTGCAGTGTGTAATATGACATCATCAAGAAAGTTCTACAAAGTTCTAGAATGCAACGCTCCCTGGGTAACCCCACCCCTTTAGAGTAATAACAGAAGCTACAGTGGCCTTCAAGGACAAGAACAATTCTACATTTTAAACAATGCACCTGATGACATTCCAACTATGACACTTTCAAGGTGGCGGCACTAGGCCTTGGTCCAAGATATGCAGAAATATGGACATATATGAGACCCTTTCTAAGGGGAAAAATAATAATTAAAAAAAAAAAATTCAGCTATTATGCACTAAATTAAATGTACTTATGGATATTATAATTACTTTCTACAAAATCTGCTAGGAAATAAAACCCAAAATTCTACACACTGCAGCTTTAAGGCAGCCATCAAAACTTTTTCAATAGGCTCAATTCTTCCTTTGCAACAAATTAAACTAAATACCTTCATATCCTTTAACTAATTTAAACAAACTCTCTTAAATCTGCCAAACTCTACCTGTAGCTGTTTTAATTAGGCTATATTGTACTTTCACCCATTTCATTTTAATTGCTGCCACTCTTCACCACTGTGTAAATGTTTCAATTGTTTTTCTCTTCACCTGTTGTTGTGTATTTGATGTATTTGTGTTGAATATTGTGTTTGCATTGTTGTTTTTCCTTGGAATTTGTTTTGAACTCGACGCCATTGTAAATGAGGGTCACTCATCAATTGGTCTCTCGAGGATAAACAAAAGTTAAATGAAAATTAATTAAAGAGATCCTATTATACTACTTTTCTGGTCTTAATATCTTCTTTTACACTGCTATAGAGCAACTATGAAGATTTTCGGGAAGCTCTTTCTCTTATTTTGGCGATCCAGCACGTCCTGTCAACACTTGAGTGTGTGTGCTTCGGCCATCTCCGCTACCCTCCCCCCCCCCTCCTGCAAACCCCACTCCGTTGTGATTGGTTACCTTCCTTCCGGAACACTTTCAGTGGCGGGAAGCGCGAGCATGGACCTATAAGGGCGCGAGGCAGACGCGAACAGGGAAGTGACAGCATTACCATACATGGAAACATCCGCGTGGAGACGTCACAAAGTTTTATGCGACGTCACAAATTATGAAAGGGTAGACCGCTTTGAACACGTGACTTCTCGAGTGGCTAGAATAGTGTTTAGTGCTCGGCACAGACACCCCAGACGGTCAGCAGGGAATACGTCGAAATGCATGTAAGTCATTATTTGATAATTTAGTATGGTTAAGCATGACTATAAATCATCATAACAACGTTTATAGGTCATAAAAGTCAAAAAGCATCATAGGTCCTCTTTAACTAAAATGTTTTCCACAGACTGAATGCCAATAAGGAAACGTGAAAATATGCAGGTCAAAACTAGGTCAAACAACACATTTTAAATAAAATAAAACGGAATGGTGCGAAACCAAGAAATTGCTATTATCCTACAATTAGCATTATGTAGGTATCGCATACTCATTATTTTTCCTATCCTACATACTACAT
>CASHTC010001167.1:20000-22500 GCA_949357725.1 Hyperoplus immaculatus
TTCGCCTGAATATTTGTTTGAAAACTGTCCTGCTGTTTGCTGCAGGAGGCCCTGGTGAACTGGAAAACCCAATATGCTAACAGCCAGAAGCCTTATCTAATCAGAGTTCAAATTAGATAAAATAGCCTCAAAAAATGAACGTTTTATACACGTTTTTCCAAAGGAATGTCTAGGCATTTCTGAAAAAAGACCGTTTTGCCAATATTCTAAGTCATTACTCCAACAGGTATTTTGCTTTGAGCTATTTTCCATTATTTTCTCCGTTTCTGGCTGGTTACGTTGGTCCAGCATGCATGACTTCCGTATTATTGAGAAAATGATATCTCATTGGCTATTTGAAATGCCAGTCATCCACTAGATAAGTCCCGATTGGCTCATTCCGTACCCGGAAAAATTTAGGCGGGCTTTTCCTGTAAACACTGACTGTCATTGGCTATAGAAAGCTGGGGACCAGCCTAGGAAGCTCCGATTGGCTCAAGTAAGGTGTCAATCAAACAAGAAGGAAGTGGGGGTAAACAGACGATCCTCCGGCCGCGAATTATAACATGAAAAAACTAAGTTATGACGGAGAATATGCGCATTATTGTACACATTATCCGGCTTGTTACGAAGGCGAGACAGCAGTCTGTGTGGATTTATGGATGTTATCACGTTTTTTAGACAAACAACTTTACTTGGTCAGTTTGTGTGAACTTTTGCCAATATGACCAGAGGGTTTCTGCTGGAATATTATCGCTCTGTGGACTACTGTATGGCTTTATCGGTGAGTTTCGGCTGTTTTGTTATTTATAGTTTTTATTACAAAGGCATATATTGTATCTGCAGTTGTGGTTGTATCTTTACATGGTTTATTTCAATCAAATAATAAGACTTTAAGCTTTCCAAATATGTGTCAAATGTGAAAGGTGTTTACCGAAATTAATTTGCAAAAAGGTTTTGATGAGGTCCAAACATCAAAACGGCCCGGTTACGGGCCGTGGAATGTTAAGAGGTTAAGGTCCTACTCATACTAAAAGCCCTACTAACGTTCTACTCATACTAAAAGCCCTACTAAGGTCCTACTCATACTTACAGCCCTACTAACGTCTTACTCATACTAACGTCCTACTAACGTCTTACTCATACTAACGTCCTACTAAAGTCCTACTCATACTAAAGCCCTACTAACATCCTACTCATGCTAAAAGCCCTACTAACGTCCTACTCATACTAAAAGCCCTACTAACGTCCTACTCATACTAAAAGCCCTACTAACGTCCTACTCATACTAAAAGCCCTACTAAAGTCCTACTCATACTAAAAGCCCTACTAACGTCCTAGTCATACTAAAGCCCTACTAACGTCCTAGTCATACTAAAAGCCCTACTAACATCCTGCTCATACTAAAAGCCCTACTAACGTCCTACTCATACTCAAAGCCCTACTAACGTCCTCATACTCATACTAATTTTGACGTCAATTTGAGTATGTTGTGATTGTGTATGCGAGTTTGTGAGGCGAGAAATGTGAAGGCCGGAGCCAATATGGTACACGCTCTATCCACTACGCCACCAGAGCGCCCCAACAATCGACATATTAACAAATTCAGCTTATCCTGGTCGGTCGAAATAGCCAAAAAAAAAACAACAACATCAAAGACCCTTCCCTCTTTCTAAATGTTCCTTTACAAAGTGAGATATTTCAAGCCTTTATTTGTTATAGTGTTGATTATTATGGCTAACAGCTTATGAAAACCCCAAATTCAAAATCTCAGAAAATTAGAATATTACACAAAATCAATAAAAAAAAGCGATTTTAAATACAGAAATGTCGGCCCCTCTATAAAGTATAATCATCCATATGTACTCAGTGCTTGGTTTGGGGTCCTTTTGTATGAATTCTTGCCTCAATTCCTTCACTAGATGGATGGTTAGGGTCCTTAATTCAACATCCATTGGACAGATGAAGCCCTGAATTTAGACATGAATAGAAAGGCCTTGTTCCACAGTGTGCTTGTCAAGGGTGATTACAAGCTTAGCAAGAAAGATGAGATACTGGTTGACCTATTTCTGAAGACGTTGTTTCATGTATAGTCCAACCCTCAATCCCCCCACACACACACACACACTCTCTCTCACACACACACACACACACACACACACACACACACTCTCTCTCTCTCTCTCTCTCTCACACACACACACACACACACACACACAGACTCACTCTCTCTCTCTCACACACACAGACTCACTCTCTCTCTCTCACACACACACACACTCTCTCTCTCTCTCTCTCTCACACACACACACACACACACACACACACACACACACACACACACACACACACAGACACACCCCTCTCTCAATCTCCCCTTTAGTCTGACTAACTGTTTCTTCCAACCAAAAGTTCGCAATTGTTTTATTTTAATTGTTTACTTTTAGATTTAGAGGACACAGACACACAACTGTAAAAGTGAACACACAAACAAAAGACAACATGTAATTAAAGCAACTAA
>CASHTC010001167.1:27500-30000 GCA_949357725.1 Hyperoplus immaculatus
TATATGGGGAAAGGACTGGAGTTAAGAAGCCAATCAGGCAAATGCCAATTACAAGTCCGTCCGACGTCAACACTGGCTGGAACGGGGAAGAAATTAGAATTAGAATTAAAAGCAGCTCGAAATCAAGATTTTTCTTTCTTTCTGTCTTTCTAAAAACAGACAAAAAAGAGAAAACGAGATACGGAATGTTTAATGAGAGGACTGGACGATGAGCACACACACACACACACACACACAAACACACACAGTCATAAAGAGACACACACACACACACACACACAATATGCAAATGAGCTCTGAAAAAAACAGTGTCTGATGCACTTTGTGTGTGTGTGTGTGTGTGTGTGTGTGTGTGTGTGTGTGTGTGTGTGTGTGTGTGTGTGTGTGTGTGTGTGTGTGTGTGTGCGTGTGTGTGTGGATATGAGTGAAAACGACTGCTTGCTGCATTTTTATGATAATTGAAAAGAATTTTGGAGACAGCGTAAAAACTAAATAAAAGTTTAGCACATTCTTCCCCCAAAATCTTTTTTTCGTGGACATTTAAAGTCGCTACGAGGAACTTCTAAATATTTCTGAAACAGTCTTATATCTAAACATTGATGATCATACATTGCAATGTTCCAGGGATCTAATTTTCCAGTGAGCAAAGTATATTCCCATAACTGAATAAACAACAGTTATGAGAATATACCTTAGAAAATGTTTCAATTGGGGCGCCTTTAGCTCAGTTGGTAGGGCGTCCCCCTCCCGGGCCGGGCCCAGCAGCAGACCCGGGTTCGATTCCAGCCCGCGGTCGTTCTCTGCATGTCACTCCCCTCTCTGCCCCATTTCAACTCTGTCTCTCTGCACTATCAATAAAGCATAAAAATGCCCAAAAAATACCTTTAAGAAAATGTTTCAATTATCTGACACACCCAAAGTTACATAATGCACCTTTAAAAAATACTAGAATCCTTAAATTGCGAGTGATTTCGAACCCTTTTTTAGCTTGGGAACCACCACAATAAAGGCATTTATTTGTGTGCACACAGTCACACACACACACACACACACACACACAGTCACACACACACACACAGTTACACACACACACACAGTTACACACACACGCACGCACACACACAGTCACACACACACACACACACACACACACACACAGTCACACACACACACACACACTAAAGCGCTCCTTCCAAGGTCACAGGTTGCATAGGATCACTGGATTGTCAGCACTTCAAAGACTGGTTCTCTTCACCAAACGCTTTGGATTTGAAATGGTCTCAAACTAATTACTGTCGCCATAATGTGTGGTTCAGAGCCTCGCTTTGTATTCCAGCTATCCCATCAATCATTCTGAGGCCTGTCAGACGTATCCTTTGACTTTTTTTGAGGTTAATTTTTACTATTTACTATTTGTTTCTGAATCTTATTTTGAAATTCTTACCGACCAAACAGACTTTTAAATATATTTTGGAAGACGAGCAACTGTAATCCACATTTATGGGACGGTACTTTTAGCTTTTACTTCAGCTATAATATATCAAATCAAATCAAATCAGTTTTATTTGTACAGCCCAAAATCACAAATACATTTGTCTCAGTGGGCTTTACATTTCATACAATATGATAGCATATACAGCTCTGGAAAAAATCAAGAGACCAGCCTGGATTTTCCTTCAATCTTCATCTCTACATTACTTATTGAAAATGCTCTTTAATGACCAAAATTCTGATTGTGAATTTGGTAGAAATGTTGTCAGTAGTTTATAGTATAAAACCAAAATGTTCATTCTACTCAAACATATGCCTATTAATAGTAAAACACTGAACATTTGGAGTGGCCTCTTGACCATGGAGTTGAAGTATGTACCAAGAGAATTATTTTTTTGAAGAAGCAACAACATGGCTCGAAACATTTTCATGAAAAACTGAGAGTACAACATTGGCAATCAGGATAAGTTAGGAGACTTAAAGCCCTACTGCACCGGTTTGAATATGAAGGTGTATTGAATTCTGAGATCCTATGTAGTATAAATGTGCAAAAACTTTCTTTGTAAATATTACTGTGATGTCTTTTACTGTGACATTACAGTAATATTAAGTACGTTGTTTTTAACCCTATATTTCTCTTTCTGTGATGTCACGAGAAAGAGAAATACAGGGTTAAAAAAACACTCTTTCTGCCTTTTCTCAGGCTAGGATGAATCGATTTCAATTTTGTTTACACATTTATACTACATAGGATTTCAGAATTCAATACACCTTCATATTCAAACCGGTGAAGTGGGCTTTTAAATGCGCATGTAACGTGCTTTTAACAAGGTGGCAAAGGGCCTAAAATCCACTGAAAACAAGAGATAAAAAAGCACAAACAATGATTCCTTCATTTACTCCCCTTTGTACATGTGTAATCAAGGTGTATTTTTCTTTTGTTTGGGGCATTTTCAAGCTTTATTAGACAGTACAGAGTTGAAATGGGGAGAGAGAGAGAGAGAGAGAG
>CASHTC010001169.1:0-12500 GCA_949357725.1 Hyperoplus immaculatus
ATAAAGCACAAAAAATAACTTTGCACTTTGCAGTATTTATTATTGTATTTATTGTTTTTTATCTTTTTTTAAGTATTTTAGCTATGAGGGAATGTGTGTTTGTTATGTCTGTCCATACGCTATCTATCTATCTATCTATCTATCTATCTATCTATCTATCTATCTATCTATCTATCTATCTATCTATCTATCTATCTATCTATCTATCTATCGATCTATCTATGTTATTTCATCAGGGTGTTACATTTAACGTATTTGCCTATTCAAAGAATCACATCTACACTTTCCAAAAAAAAAATTAAAAATATCTGACTAATATTTTTCTGAACTTTTTATTACCCATAATGAGTCTAGTAATATATATCTCAAATATT
The DNA here is from genome assembly GCA_949357725.1 of Hyperoplus immaculatus. Taxonomy (NCBI): domain Eukaryota; kingdom Metazoa; phylum Chordata; class Actinopteri; order Uranoscopiformes; family Ammodytidae; genus Hyperoplus; species Hyperoplus immaculatus. The sequence goes on from CASHTC010001169.1 coordinate 375, forward strand.
TCCCTGCTGGGTTCCTGTTTGTCAGACAACTCTCCCACAAAAGACTATCATTGTTAGATACATGTTGAGGATGCTTCTGAAATAGACTCACTCCATCTGTGTTCATGTGCATGTGTTTCAGGACACAGGGGGAACAAAGGATTTCCATGACACAAGGGGCCCAGGACAGGACTGAATGGATGAAGGGATGGAGGGAGGGAGGGGGTTGGAGGGAGGGGGAGAGGAGGATAAATTAGGATAACGTTGCCCAGCAGAGCCGTGGACAGTTTCTGGAGGAGTGGAGACAACAGAAGAGAGGGGATCAGAGCATACATTTAGGGAATAAATGACAGGCAAGTTTCAGCAAGACATGCTTTAATGGTTTTAGGCTTGAGCACTTTTGAGGGTCTTTTTCTCATTGTGGTTTTTGAGCCCAGGGTTTTCCAACTTTGTCACACAAGGCTCAGTGAAAGTCTGGTTAAGTCTGTTCAGGTCTGCTCGGTTAATGGGGGAAGCTGTGTTGGAAGAAAAGGAATTCATTTAACTGAACCTTTGAGCTTCAAAAATCAACTTTAACCAACCAAAGTCATTCTGACCTTGCCCGGGATTAATCCCTCTTTCCCTCAAAAAGCCTTTAATACAAAATATAATACATTTCAAAAATCAGTAAACATTGGCTCCATTAATTTTGAAGACATTAGCATAAATACTAGACAGATATTCTAATCTATTGTTTCTTTAAGCGATTCAAAAACTAAAAAATTATAACAGCTATAGAATAATACATTTAAACAAAACAACCATGTCTCCTATACATTCTGGTTATTAATTACACATTTGAAAAAGCAAATGCCGTTATGCTTTTAAACAAAAAAAATTAGGAAAGGCTCTTCAGAAACGTATTTGTCGAGTCGAGTTCGACAAATTAGATTGTTTTTAAAAGGCAGGGCTGGATAAAATGGCAAGTCAGGCTACATCATAGCTGTACAAACCAAGGTCATTGCTAACACAAGTGAAAGTCTTATTTCAGTTCATTTTCTATTCTGTTTGTGTTAAATCCGCAGGATCGTACAACTAATTTCCAATGAAGCTATGTAAGAAAGAAAAAAACAGTCACATGTAGAGTAACACCACAGAGAAAAGGATTCATGAGAAGTATGATTTTTATACCTGAGAAACACTGGCATTAACAGTGATTAGTTAAAATAATTTCTAGTTTGAGCTGTTTTTACTGCTGTGTGATTTGATGTTTTCACTCTACTGTTAGTTGTGTCAAGTAGAAGTAGAGCATATGAACACTGTTTTCCCTGTTGTCACGCTTTTCTCGAAGCGCTTTGTAAAATCTGGTTTGATGGTTGATTATCTGCGTTCGCCCAGACGTCTGTTGTTCCCCCAACAATAGACTACCACCACCAGCCTCTCTCTGCTAGTGTGTGTGTGTGTGTGTGTGTGTGTGTGTGTGTGTGTGTGTGTGTGTGTGTGTGTGTGTGTGCGTGTGTGCGTGTGTGCATGTGTGTGCCTCTGTCTCTGTGTTAATCATGCAGCTCTTATCAGCGACCGTCAGACCTGCAGAGTCTCCGATGTGCTCCCTGCTGATAGCTGCACACACACAGAGGTCTCCTCCCCCATTGGGGTTTTTAAATAGAGAACTAATAGACCTCGGCTTGGAAAATAAAAGCCCAAGATCATTACCAGGCAAGAACGACAACTTGGTAGAACAGTAGCTAGAGTCCCTAACAGCTGATGATACATTGGCCTCTTAATGTACACGCAGTGAGTGAAGAAAGAGCTGGGAAACACGCCACTGTAAAAACGTCCTTCAACCAAATGGTGACCACAATTGACACCGATCAACTGCACAATCTAATGAAAAACATGCTTCATTAAGCGGAAGATCAGCTTTTTTAATCGACCCCACACTGTATTTTGCATACATTTGAAGCTTTCTTTTAATATATAGAAGGCTACCTCAGAAATGACCTTTTTTATCTATGAAATATATTTATATTCAATTGTTATAAGGCAATATTAACAAAAAAAAAGAATCTCCTCAAAAGGCATTCTCTGGATGTTATCTATTTTGCAACCTGAGGCATTAGAGGTCAAATTGAGTCGACTGTGTGCGTTTGAATCGTGTCCTGACTGTGTCTCCGATTGCAGCTTTGACGTTGAGAGAAAGACACACAGAGAGGGGGGTGAAAGGATAAAATCAGTCATTAGACTCTATTCACTCTGTCTCAATGGTGCCAATGGAAAGGCTCTTAACCTGCTGACACACGCACGCACGCACACACACACACACACACACACACACACACACATTGGAACACACACATAAAGAGAGAGGAAGCTGTAATGAACAGTCGAGGGAGTCCATTGGCCCTTCTGTTCACATTTAGACTCTTGATTGGCCGAGACCTCTGACCATGAGGGTCAAAAGGTCAAATTTGTGACCCTGAGGACAGCTGAGTGTGTGTGTGTGTGTGTGTGTGTGTGTGTGTTTATGTGTGTTTATGTGTGTGTGTGTGTGCATGCGTGAGTGCGTGCTTGCACTTATGCATGATACAGTGAACTGACAAGAAGAAGTCCAAAGCAAAAGCTATCTGTAACGGCTGGATCAGGAGGACACAGGCGCGGAGACAGTAACAGTTTTAAGAAGATTTATTTTGGAAGTAACCAGCAGGGGGTTAGGACCGTGATCCGGGGGGGAAGCTGGCTGTCATGGGGCTCCAGGGAGAGAGCAACGGGGCAAGTCCAGGGAGCTGAGTGTGAGCAGGCTAGAGCAGGCAGGCAGAGGGGTCTGGGAGGAAGTGCTGGCGGGCGAGGGCTGGAGCTGGTGGCTGGAGTCAGACCGGGAGAGTGTGTGGAAACAGAATCTACAATCTGGCAGTGTCTGGCAGGTAGGGCCGGGTATATGAAGAGCAGTTGATTGATGATTGATGGCAGCTGTGAATGCTGGTGATTGACTCCAGCACACCTGACTCCAACCCTGCTAAAGACCAGCACATAGACAAGGGTAAAAGGGAAAAACAACACAAGGGCTTGAGGCTCAAGCAGGATCATAACAGTACCTCCCCCTCAACGAGAGCCTCCAGGCGAGCCACCGGGTCTCCCTGGGTTGTCCTGATGGAAATCCCTAATGAGGGAGGGATCGAGGATGAGCTGGCGGGATATCCAGCTCCTCTCCTCAGGACCATACCCCTCCCAGTCCACCAAATATTGAAACCCCCGACCATGGATATCGAATATCCAAAATCCGCCGGACCGTGTAGTCGGGGTGATCTTCAATCATGCGGGGGGGTGGAGGGGGTGTTGCTGGAGGACACAGAGGGCTGGTGGAGACAGGTTTTAACTGGGAAACATGGAATGTGGGGTGAATCTTCATGGATGAAGGCAGTTTCAGTTTGACAGCGGATGGATTGATGACTGTGACTACTTCGAAAGGCCCAATGTAGCGGGGGGACAACTTTTAAGACTCTGTATTGAGTGGGATGTTCTTAGAGGAAAGCCAAACCTTCTGACCTGGTGTGAACTGTGGTGCCGGGATCCGGTGTCGATCGGCCATGCGCCGATTGCGCTCAGTGGAACGAAGCAGAGCAGCGCGAGTGTCCCTCCAGACCTTACGACAGCGTCGAAGGTGGGCCCGGACAGATGGCACCGCGATGTCGCTCTCCTGTGCTGGGAACAGAGGGGGTTGATATCCAAGGGAACATTCGAATGGGGACATACCAGTAGCTGCACTTGTCAGGGAATTGTTGGCGTATTCAACCCATGGAAGGTGAGTGCTCCAGGATGACTGGTTCCGAGCAGTGACACAGCGCAGCGCAGCTTCGAGATCCTGATTGGCCCGCTCCGTTTGCCCGTTAGTCTGGGGATGGTAGCCTGAGGAGAGACTGACAGAGGACCCTAATTCACGACAGAAGGCTTTCCATACCTGGGACACTAATTGTGGACCCCGATCGGAGACCACATCAGCCGGGATCCCGTGGAGGCGGACCACATGCTGAACCAGGAGATCAGCAGTTTCAGACGCTGTGGGAAGCTTGGGCAGTGGCACAAAATGGACAGCCTTGGAAAATCTATCAACAATGGTGAGTATGGTAGAATTACCTTCGGACAGCGGGAGACCAGTGACAAAGTCGAGACAGATGTGACTCCAGGGGCGCCCAGGCACAGGGAGGGGACGGAGCAAACCTGAGGAGGGTTGATGCGAGGACTTACTGCGTGCGCAGACAGTGCAGGCGAGAACGAAGGCACGGGTGTCAGCCTCGATGGTGGGCCACCAGAAGTGTCGCTTGGCCAGGGACAGGCTGCGGTTAACACCTGGGTGGCAGGAGAAACGTGAATTATGCACCCACTGGAGGACCTTGGAGCAGACAGCACTTGGCACGAACAGACGGCCCTGCGGACCGGTTCCCGGATCCGGTTCCTCCCTCAGCGCCTCTCGGATCCGTGCCTCAATCTGCCACCTGACTGCCCCCACCACACAGCCAGGGGAGACGATGGTATCGGGACTGGGGGAGCCGTGGTCAACGGCAAACTGTCGAGACAGGGCGTCCGGCTTCCCATTCTAGGACCCTGGTCGAAAGGTGAGCTGGAAGTTAAATCGACCAAAGAATAATGCCCAGTGGGCTTGGCGGGAGTTAAGGCGCTTGGCGGACTGAATATAGGACAGGTTCTTGTGATCAGTCCAAACAATAAAAGGGATCTCCACCCCCTCCAACCAGTGCCTCCACTCCTCGAGCGCTAGCTTAACAGCTAGCAATTCCCTGTTGCCGACATCGTAGTTGTGCTCTGCTGGTGACAGGCGTCTGGAGAAGAAGGCACAGGGATGAAACTTCTGGTCCTCCGGGGAGCGTTGAGAGAGGACCGCCCCTACCCCGGAGTCAGAAGCGTCGACCTCGACCACGAACTGCAGAACCGGGTTGGGATGAGTGAGAATGGGGGCTGAAGTAAACCGCTTCTTCAGCTCAACGAACGCCGCCTCAGCCTCGGGGTTCCAAGAGAAGGGGATAGCTGGGGAGGTAAGTCTAGTGAGGGGAGCCGCTACTCGACTATAATCCCTGACAAACCGTCGGTAGAAGTTGGCAAAGCCCAAAAAGCGCTGGAGCTGCTTTCGGGGCACGGGTTGAGGCCACTGTGCCACCGCCTGTACCTTCTCGGGGTCGGTCCTCATCTGCCCTCGCTCTATGATGTACCCCAGGAAGTCCACAGAGTCCACATGGAACTTGCACTTCTCCGCTTTGACATACAGCTTGTTCTCCAGGAGTCGCTGTAACACCTGCTTCACGTGTTGGACATGTTCCTCCTGTGGGCGAGAGAAGATCAGTATGTCGTCCAAGTACACAAACACAGTGCGATTTAAGAGGTCACGGAGCACATCATTAACCAAGGCTTGGAAGACAGCGGGGGCATTAGTGAGTCCAAAAGGCATTACCAGATATTCAAAATGACCGAGGGGGGTTTTAAATGCAGTTTTCCATTCGTCTCCCTTCCGAATGCGGACAAGGTGATAAGCATTGCGGAGATCAAGCTTGCTGAAAACCGTGGCATCGTGGAGGGATTCAAAAGCAGAGTTAATTAAAGGCAGGGGATACTTGTTCTTGATAGTGATGTTGTTAAGGCCCCTAAAGTCTATGCAGGGACGCAGGGAGCGATCCTTCTTGGCCACAAAGAAAAACCCAGCCCCGACAGGAGATGACGAAGGTCGGATAATACCTGAAGCAAGGGACTCCTTGATGTACGTCTCCATTGTCTCTCGTTCAGGCCGGGACAGGTTATACAGACGGCTGGATGGCAGAGGAGCACCTGGAAGGAGATCAATAGCACAGTCATAGGGCCGGTGAGGGGGCAGAGAGAGGGCACGTTGCTTACTAAAAACCTCTCCCACACTGTGATATGCAGCAGGGACTTCAGACAGGTCAGGGGGCTCAAGCTTTAAAGGCACAGTGGCGCCCTCTGCTGGGGAAAGGGCGGACCGCAGGCAAGACGAGAGACAATAATCACTCCAGCTTAGTACACGACTAGTCGCCCAGTTGATGTGGGGATTGTGTAAACTTAACCAAGGCTGACCCAAAACTAAGGGAGTGTGAGGGGAAGAGATAATGTGGAACTGTATTACCTCATGGTGGTTGCCCGACAGGACAAGGCGAAGGGGCTCTGTGCGATGGGTAACCCATGCCAGCAGCTTCCCATTAAGTCCCTGGGCATTGAGGGGAGTAGCGAGCGGTCGAGTGGCAATACCTGCTCTAGCAACGAATTCAGCATCCAGAAAGCTCTCGTCAGCTCCAGAGTCCACCAGAGCGAACAGTGAATGGGTTTGTTGGTTACAGGAGAGTGTAGCCTGCAGTTGCATGCGAGTTTGGGGGAAAGGCACCGAAGTGATCTTGCTCACCAGTATTCCCACCGTTACTGGGGAGTACTCCCTTTTGACCGCTGGGGACATGAGCTCAGGAAGTGACCGGGTTGAGCGCAGTAGATGCAGAGCCCTTCATTTATCCTCCGAGAGCGCTCAGCATTGGAGAGTTTGGCTCGGCCCAGCTGCATGGGCTCCTCTGCCGAGGAGGAGGGGAGGACAAGGGAATCAGGGGACCGACTGGAGAAAAGGCCTGGGGAGTGTCTTACAGGGGTTGAGGGAGAACGGGAGGAGAACGGGTCATGAGGCCGCCCGGCTCTTTCCCTGCGACGCTCTCTAAGGCGATTATCAAGTCTGATAGCTAGGGCCACTAACTCGTCCAAGCTAGCTGACTCATCCCGAACTGCTAACTCATCCTTAACTGGGTCGGCTAGTCCGCTGAGAAATGCCCCCTGAAGAGCCTCATCATTCCACCCCGTCTCTGCCGCTAGCGCCCTGAACTCTACCGAATACTCAGCTACGCTGTGGGTACCTTGTCGTAGTATGAGGAGTCGTTTGGTGGCATCCCTGCCGCGCACCGGGTGATCGAACACCTTCTTCATCTCAGCCAAAAACAAAGCAAAAGAAAAACAAACAGCTGACTGACACTCCCATACTGCTGATGCCCAGGTTAATGCCTTACCCGTGAGTAAACTGATAATATAGGAGATCTTGGCTCTGTCTGTGACATAGGTAGAGGGCTGTTGCTCAAACACTAAGGAGCACTGAATCAAAAAAGGCCTACATGCCCCAAAATCACCTGAATAGCGCTGCGGCGCCAGGACACGGGGTTCACGGGCTTGGGGAAGCGGCGGTGCTGGGGCAGGACCTTGTAGAGAATGACCGGGGTCGGCAGGAGATGTGGGGGCAAGGTGTGCCGAGACAACGTTGAGTTGCTGCCCCATAGCAGTAACACAGGTGGAGAGCCCACTTAACGTTGGAAAGAACATCACGGAGGGCCTGCTCATGTTTCCCTACGAGCGCTCCCTGCGCTGCCAATGCCTGGTGGAGGGAGTCCGTCTCCGCTGTGTCCATGTTTCTAGGCCAGATTGTACTGTAACGGCTGGATCAGGAGGACACAGGCGCGGAGACAGTAACAGTTTTAAGAAGATTTATTTTGGAAGTAACCAGCAGGGGGTTAGGACCGTGATCCGGGGGGGAAGCTGGCTGTCATGGGGCTCCAGGGAGAGAGCAACGGGGCAAGTCCAGGGAGCTGAGTGTGAGCAGGCTAGAGCAGGCAGGCAGAGGGGTCCGGGAGGAAGTGCTGGCGGGCGAGGGCTGGAGCTGGTGGCTGGAGTCAGGCCGGGACAGTGTGTGGAAACAGAATCTACAATCTGGCAGTGTCTGGCAGGTAGGGCCGGGTACATGAAGAGCAGTTGATTGATAATTGATGGCAGCTGTGAATGCTGGTGATTGACTCCAGCACACCTGACTCCAACCCTGCAATAGACCAGCACATAGACAAGGGTAAAAGGGAAAAACAACACAAGGGCTTGAGGCCCAAGCAGGATCATAACACTATCCTGAATATGTTGATGGAGAACTCCAATGCTGAAACCTTGATGAGAGTTCAGTAATTATATGTATGAATAAACATGTGATAATGGGTCAGCGTGAATAGCAGGTCAGCAGCCCATCAACTGGACTTTGTTTGAACGTGTGGGAACACCAATGTGCAGATGACAGCTCGTTAACAGGGGGGAGATTTGACCGCCAACCCCAATCACTCTCTTCCTCTCCCCCTACGCCCTCAGGCTCTGCAGCAACAAGGTCAAACACAGAGGTGCAGGAGGGAGGCGTGATACGGGGCCAGGAAGGTGCTTGTGCTGATATTTCATTCAACCGCACACACACACACAGACAGACAAACACACACACACACACACACACACACACACACACACACACACACACACATGCGCAAGTCTCACAAAGCAGTGGATGAAAAGTCTGTCTCCAACAAGTGGGAAGTTTGATCCAAATACAAAAACAAATTGGCGGATTTGAAGATCGCGCCAGTGTCTCTTATTTTTCTATCTCAGTTTATGAAGCCCTGTATTGTGAGGTACTCCCCAACAAACATAAGGAAACTGAGAAGAAGCAGAAAGAAACTATCTCCAAAAAATGAATAGGGGAGCGTGGCCTAAGTTGTGCAACTTTTCACTCAAAGTGACTTTAAAGTAAGGCCTTGACAGTAAAGTCTCCAACTCAAATATGTACATATATTTCAGGGTGTTGTGCATCCCTGGCAATAACAACTTTGGATCTGGAATAAACTGTTGAAGAAATATAGCTTTCAGAAAAAAAGTTGTCTTGATGCACAACTTGCCCCCGGTGTGGTGTAAGTTGTGCGGTTGGAGAGAATACCATGGGGTGAATTGTGCCATTGCTATATATCTCATAAACTGTAATGCAAGACAAATCCATTAGACAATTACTTATTTAAGGTTTATTTAAAGTAAATAGTTGACAAAGATTGAAGGACAATTTTCTTAAACAAGGCCTAGCAGATCTAATGGTTTTACCTGCAAAGCTCACAATGACAAAGTCACCATCATCATCTTTCTGGCCATCTGAACTCTCATCAGTGGTGTCGTTAAGTGGAATTGAGATGTCACTCTCTTCTGAGCTACTGTAGACAATCACTTTCTTTTGGTGACCAGCGTATACAACCATGCCACTGGCACAACTCTCAGAAATGTACTTTGCACTAGTTGCTCCGTGCTTGTGGAACCAACTGCCACCTGACAAATGTGATTCCCCTACATTTCTCCCCATTAACTATCTTACCTCTACACTACTATCTGTGTTTATGTGGATGTATGGGCTTTACGTCTTTTATTTTGGTTATTGTTATTTTACCTTCATTGTTTACCTACTGAATGCACTATGTACAGCACTTTGGACAGCGCAAACTGTCGTAAATGTGCTTTTATAAATACATTTTACTTACTTACTTACTTATAACTCACCCAGGCCCTTTGGCACAAATCACCCCATCCCCAGAATTTTGGATAATAAGCATGATGCAGCAGTTTAGGGCTGACATCGTGCTAACTGTACAGACTCAAAATGTAGCATACCAAAGCACTAAAATATGTGTCAAATGTTTTCAAACTTGTCTATAATTGTTCAGACACAATAATCAAAAAACCTTGATCATGGAAATTTTACTTTAATGTAGAATTGAAACAGTAAGATCTCATAAACGCAACGTTTTCAAGAAAATAAATGTTTGCTTTTGTACACTCTAGTCTAACTAATCTATTTCTCATGATAGCAAAATCGTCAAAGGACAATGTCGCTCTAAGTGAGGAACCTACAGAGAAGTATCACCTGAATCTTCAGCTTTTTTTGGATTTATGGCTCATGGCCAAGGTCTCCAGCCTTTACTGTCTAGATCGTCCTCATAGCATTGTTTTCGGTTGGGGCAGGAAGCTGTTTACCGTTCCATGGTACACCATACCCTACTCAACACCAAACAGCAGACAGACAGTTAGAGATTATAGCTGGCCAACACAGTGGAGCACTTAGCAGCAAGAGGAGCACATATTTCCCTCAGGAGTTGGTTGAGACCAAAACAATCAGTTATTGCTGGTTTAAAAATGCTAATATCACACTTATTCGCAAATGCGTCTCCTGAGGTGTTCAGTGACCAAGGTTTTGTATTCCTCTGTAAATATTTAACCGATGACTGCAGACTACAAACTAAGCTATAGATGCTGTCATATCTATGATACATTGGATTATGCAATGTGCTAAAGAACTGTGCATGACAATGGTTCCAATGTAGCTTCCAGCCAGTGGCACCACATTAGAGGCATAGTTCACCTCCACAATGTCACTGAAATAGGGGCAAATAGCCAATTTCTAAACTCAGGACATCTCTGTTGTCCTCACTTGCACAAACTGCTGGATTCGGGTATAGAAATTGAGGCCACCGGTTTGTTGATTATGTGTTTGTGCTCCCAGTTTGCTTGTTTGCAAAACTGCAAAAAATTGGCATTAAGGTGAGCCGCACAGCAGCCAAAAGTTTTGCAGCAGGTTAAACTGGGTCTGAAAACACAGGTTGATTTTTTTTTGTATCAAGACCGCTGGAAGTCAACAAATCCCTCATTGCTTATCATTTTACACGTCTCTCTTTAATCTTAGCCAAACGTGACAGTAATTGTGGGCTACTACAGAGGCACACATTGTCAGAGAGATCACTACCTGCGGAGAGGATGAAAAAGTTTACACAGAAGAGGGGATAGAGGAGGAGAAAAAACCTGCAAAAAATTGGTGTCATGACCTAAATCAGGGGTGGCCAACCAGTCAGAGACTAAGAGCCACATTTTTTACTGTGTTACTGCAAAGAGCCGCATCGTACACACGGGTACACATGAACATCCCCCCATCCCTTCCTCATACACACACACACACACACACAGACCTCTGCTCAGTCAGATTTACTGTAAATGTCACAACCAAAATGATAATGCAGTAACGGCCTTAACTATGTTTCACCCGTTTCAGTTGAATTTTGTATTATTATTATTTTTTAAATAAATAATGCTTGTGCATGCTACCAGGCCCAGGGGCACAAGGGCTCAAGGGGGCCCTAAGCTAAGGTACTGATAACTTTACATGTCTTATAGTCAAAGAGCTCAGTCACTCATGTCAATAAAAGGTTCCAAAAAGGAATAGCCTAAATATAAGGAAATAAATCATCATGGGCCCCTCAACTAGTAAAGGAGAAATACAAAAGCAATTGTAAAGCAACCGCATTATTAGCTCTGTCTTAGGGGCTTCATGAGGGGCCTCTAAGGCCCCCACACATACAGGAATAAACTTTCTATGTGTAAATTCTATACTGTTCATAAAAAGTAGCTATCCACCCTTTATCTGTTGAAATGGGTCTCTCCATCATATAACATGGGTCTGCAGACCAATCTACTGTTTTTGCAGTTGCAGAGTAAAGGATGCTGCCTGCTTAAGAAAAATCAGAAAAATAATGTTCCTTCTGCAGCTCAAGATTTGATTTAGCCTCTAAATTTTCCTCTCTAAGTGCATCAGATTGATGCATTTTACTTTAAAACGGTACACATTTTCTTCCAGTGTGCAATGCCCCCTGACCCCCCAACAAGGACCACGGTCCCTCCCAGTGTCCCAAAATCATCTGGGAAACACTGACTTTCTTAATATGTTTTTTTGCCAATAATTGTATCTGTGCGGAAAAGTCAGTGTAACTGACTGGATAGGTAGGAGTGGGGGGGCCCTTTGAGAGTCTTGGTCCAGGGGCCTATTATCTCATAATCCGTCGAAGAACCAACTGGATTCCACAATCTTTTTAATTTTCGCATTATTTATTAAAAAAAAAAAAAAAAAAAAAAAAAACGGGGGGCCCCACACTAGGACTTGAAACGGGCCCCCAGATCGTTAAGGCCGCCCCTGTGATGATGACAGAACTGGACTCCTACAGTACTAAGACGACAGGCCAGTCATTTCCAACAATGAACATTGTGTGCACTGCCTCACACACAAACTCTCAGTTCAATCAAGTCCACAAACAAAAATATAACAATTTACAATAGCGTTTTTCTCTTACTATGCATGTTGCTTAGTGGGACTTACTTTTAGCATGGAGTGAGCTGAAGTGGCGCTGAAGATTTGAAGCCTTGAAATGCGCTAATGACGCCTGGTATATAAGGCAGAATGGCTTGGTATAACGTTCAACTAAAAATATAAACTCTCCCACTCTGTGTCGGAGCGAA
>CASHTC010001169.1:22500-85234 GCA_949357725.1 Hyperoplus immaculatus
AAGTGACTTTAAAGTAAGGCCTTGACAGTAAAGTATCCAACTCAAATATGTACATATATTTCAGGGTGTTGTGCATCCCTGGCAATAAAAACTTTGGATCTGGAATAAACTGTTGAAGAAATATAGCTTTCGGAAAAAAAGTTGTCATGATGCACAACTTGCCCCCGGTGTGGTGTAAGTTGTGCAGTTGGAGAGAATACCATGGGGTGAATTGTGCCATTGATATATATCTCATAAACTGTAATGCAAGACAAATCCATTAGACAATCACTTATTTAAGGTGTATTTAAAGTAAATAGTTGACAAAGATTGAAGGACAATTTTCTTAAACAAGGCCTAGCAGATCTAATGGTTTTACCTGCGAAGCTCACAATGACAAAGTCACCATCATCATCTTTCTGGCCATCTGAACTCTCATCAGTGGTGTCGTTAAGTGGAATTGAGATGTCCCTCTCTTCTGAGCTACTGTAGACAATCACCTTCTTTTGGTGACCAGCGTATACAGCCATGCCACTGGCACAACTCTCAGAAATGTACTTTGCACTAGTTGCTCCGTGCTTGTGGAACCAACTGCCACCTGACAAATGTGATTCCCCTACATTTCTGCCTTTAAATCAAGGCTCAAAACCCATATGTACACCCTGGTGTTTCCTCCCCATTAACTATCTTACCTCTGCACTACTATCTGTGTTTATGTGGATGTATGGGCTTTACGTCTTTTATTTTGGTTATTGTTATTTTACCTTCATTGTTTACCTACTGAATGCACTATGTACAGCACTTTGGACAGTGCAAACTGTCATAAATGTGCTTTTATAAATACATTTTACTTACTTATAACTCACCCAGGCCCTTTGGCACAAATCACCCCAATTCCAGAAATTTGGATAATAAGCATGATGCAGCAATGTAGGGCTGACATCGTGCTAACTGTATAGACTCAAAATGTAGCATACCAAAGCACTAAAACATGTGTCAAATGTTTTCAAACTTTTCTATAATTGTTCAGACACAATAATCAAAAAACATTGATCATGGAAATTTTACTTTGAAAGGCAAAACAAAGTTTTTGAGCTTAAATGTCCTTATATCTTATTCCTTGTGTCTCCCTTCTTTACAGGATGAGTGAAATGGATGGCTCTTCTTAAATATGTGGTCACATTTCCAATTTCTTCCACGGTTTTCTAGAAACAAGGGGTGGCACAACTTCCAAAATGCACAATTTAGGCCACTCTCCCCTATAAGTGAAGCTGGGCTGTATGAGTTACCTATGCATAGTCAGTTTGTCACCTTATGGAGATGGTGATCAGCACAGTCATTCTAAGGAGTTTGGGGCATAGCAAAAGTCAGCCTACTACTGTCGCAGAGGGGGCTAGCAGAAAATGTTTTTTTCTCCACGTAGTTGTCTATAAATGCTTAAAAAATAAATAGCTGTTCAATTGTAAGCTAAATGTAGGATTTTTTCACTTCTTTAGTTTGTCGCCAGAGAGAGTTTTGCACTTTATTTCAAGCGTAGTTCGGCCATTTTATTACTACGCCGACTCGCTCCGGTGCAGTGCAAAGTATCCCTCCGCCAATCAGCTGTTTAACTCAGCTACCATGGCTTATTCAAGAGAAACAAGAAAATTAGAGATTATGAAAGCGACGACCACACATGCTATTAGCTGTGGATAAAGGCATGTCCACAGTGAAGGGCATGTCGCCATCACTTATTTTTGTTTCTTGTCCAATCCAAGAGTTGACATTGGTCCAACTATAACTATGCAACCAATTACTTTACTGTAATTTGGTTAAAGTGGTTAAAAAAAGCATTTTGAATGGCTTTTGAAGGAACTTACTCAGAAAACCATAAGTGAGTTTCATCTCAATTTAAATGCTTTGTTTGAAACTTTGCAGTTGATTGTAGAGTGAAGAATCTCATCACACTGTTCAAAGTTGAGAGTTTGTTGTGTTCATGTGCGTTTGTGTGTATTATGAGTTCAGTATTCGTGTGTCCCCTTCTGTTGGCAAGTGTTCGTGTGTGTGTGTGTGTGTGTGTGTGTGTGTGTGTGTGTGTGTGTGTGTGTGTGTGTGTGTGTGTGTGTGTCAGCCCCGGAGGTATAATCGTCTCCCCTTGCTCCCGCTGTGCTTCTCTCCCCCTCAGATCAGAGCCTGTACCCCCAACTGGGACAATGAGTGTGTGTGTGTGTGTGTGTGTGTGTGTGTGTGTGTGTGTGTGTGTGTGTGTGTGTGTGTGTGTGTGTGTGTGTGTGTGTGTGTTGGTGTGTTGTGTGTCCTCCCAAGTGTGTGTATGTCGTGGGTACCCAGGAGACACACACCCCATGAGACCTCTGCCACACACACATGCCTGAAGGCCCCCAAGAGAGCGTAAAGGGCGAGAGACGAATGAATGAAAGGAAAGAAAGAAAGAAATTGTTTTCAAAGGTACATGCAACTTGGTGTGTGGGTGTTGGGGGAAACCATGCACACAGTTTAATTCCTGCAGGTTTTGTTAGTATACGAGATTATGTAGGAGTCGTAGAAGAAGAAGTAGGAAAAGAGGAATGATTTGCAGTGAAAAACCAAGTAAGGACCAAGAAGAGGACACAACAGATGAAATGAAATCAACAAGAGCTTTTCTAGAGCTAATTTGATTAATAGGAAGCATATTCGTTTGGGATGATCTGGATGGGGTATGAATGTTCCTGTGTGCGTGTCCATGTGTCTGGAAGAAAAACAAGTGGAGTAAGAAATGAAGACGGATTTAGACGGTCGCAGAAAGGGAAAGAGGGAGGGATATTTGTAGAGACGAGGGAAGACAACAAAGAAAATCATCAAGGGAAGAAGAGAGAGAGAAGGTCCCTCTTTTCTGTCCTGGTCTGAAACTAATTGGTCCAGGATTAGAGGAGATTATTTATATTTTTTTTTAATACTGAGAAATTATACAAAGCCCTCCACAGGTTTTCTGGTTTCCATGGCAATAGTCTGCTGTAAAGCGTTGCAACAGGGAGAGAAAATTAAAACCAGTTGCTCCCTTGATTACCTGAATGACACAGTTACAAACCAGTCATACAAGACTTTTTTTTTAAAGAAAGGCAAAGCTCATTATATATCTGCACAGGTAGAGAGCCTGCGCTTCTGCTGCTGATCTGTTATTACTAGTAACTGATCCACAGCCTGTTGACACGTGGCAGCCACACTGTGCAATAGTACTAATAAGTTCTAGTGTTATTATGTTGCTTTTTCTGCTTGTCTTGTTGAAGCTGTACAAGAGAATACAACAGAAATATCCTTATGTGTTACAAACACGGAAACATTATGAAGGAAATGTGTGCAGGTAACAATAAAGAATATTTTACTGTTAATTATAATAGTTCCTTGTATATTATATTTAAATAATAAAATATATAAAAACAACAACAAAAATCAGGAACACCCCTTTCAACCAAACTCACCAAAAGTTTTTTCAACAGTTTAAGAAGATAAATAATCCCCCACACACAAGTGTTGCCATAAAATCGAGTTTAATTGGTTGCAGTAAGCACTAAAAACAGTCAGCGGTGGGAGGACTGTCATGTCTTTTTTGTCATGCCAGTGCACAGACAAAACACTAACAATCTCATGATGGTGTAAATGAGAAGCATATATATATATATATATATATATATATATATATATATATATATATATATATATATATATATATATATATACTGTATATATATATTTGTTTGTCAAAAAAATGCTTTATGTCTTAAATAACTTTTTTCACATTTGAAAAATTGGAGAATAAGAAGAGAAGAGAGCAGAGGTGTGGAGGGAAACAGAAAGCTCCTGAGGCGTCTCTCCAAAAAAAACGTCAAATATTAGCTGAGGCATCTTCTTGTCTTGTAACAGCCCCCCCCCCCAAAAAAAAATTCTGCTGTTAATTAAAAATAGGCCTTACAACAAGCAGCTGATACTTGAACAGGATCTCAGCTTACAGTAAACACTGGAATGTGCCGCCGTAGGCTCCAAATCCAGCCCTGTATGTATTTAAGATATTGAACTCTTGAACTTCAGCTGTTGTTTCTTTTTTCCGTCATGTCATGCTGCTGGGTCGTCTGTGAAATGCACTTCTCTCTGAAGCAGGGAAGATCTCATTCCCCGTCAGACACAAACACAGGTATATCCTGTTTTTCCCCCTCAATGCTTCTGAAATATATTCTTCAATCTCATACCTGTGTCAGGCAGATGAACCAACAACCAGCCAACTAACTTATAACTAGAAACTGTTATTTGCTGAAATATGAACACATTTTCTTATTTATATTTCTTTATTTTATTCTATCTATTGGGGTTTTGGGGCTCTTTTATAAAGTTGCCTTGAGAGCTCAACGCACCAAGGAGCTATGGAGCAATGTTTTAATGAGTGGGTCCTGTTTTTGTTGATATACTAACACACAATATACATAAATGCCAGTTGGTAGATGTACACAATGGAGGTTTTAAAATATTCAAAAGATCTGCTAAATGGTGTAGTCCTCGTTGCAGCGGGAAAAATTGTTAATTAATGTTGCTTATATTCTGATTACATTATCAAAAAAATTTAAATCACTGATTCTACCCAACACAGCTATATTTAGTCTCTCTTTCTAAGTCACATATAGGTGCATACACACACAAATACACACACACACCCACACACATCTGGTCTCTTCCTACCCTTGCTCCACCAGATGTTAGCTTTGAGATTTCGGTGTAAAATCAAGTGTGAGAAATGTTTTTAATTATCTGGCCACCTGGCCACAGTTGTAGCACTGCAGGCACATACAGATATTTATACATACATTGAATAGGATAGCATCACTGTCTTTGCCGCACGTTGACGTATAATAATTCCCTTTATATCCACTGACTTTCTTACTTTGAAAAAAAAAATTATTTTATCCGGAATGAATAAATATCCTCCTTATTTCCTGACTTGTGAGGACCTGAGAATAGAATAACACACAACACACACACACACACACACACACACACACACATAGTTACAGGTAACAGATGTTGTCCTTCTTTTAATTAAAGTCAACAAATTATAACATTGTACACAGTGCTGTAGAAACACACACACACACACACACACACACACACACACACACACACACAAACACACACATGTTATTCTGTAACTGGCTGTAGGGGTAATACTGCATCTTATTTAGAAACTCAGTCCGATCTTAATTATTATTCCAGGGCAGCAGCAGCAGACACTTGTACACTCATTGACTTTGATGTTCTTCTTGTTCAGACTGTTGTTGTGCTTTGGCAGCTTTGGTGCTTACTGAGAGTTTATGAAATAGGTTTGAATCCAGTGTGGACATGGTGTGAGTTTCAGCCACGTCGTGTTGACCCATCTGTCCACAGGAGCTGTTTTAATTTATCTCTCTGTCTTTTTCAGTCCTTCCCTACTGTGTACTGCCTAATATGTTTGGCACATTTCATTATAAAAAGTATGTATTCTCGCGAGTGAAGAAAATCCAAAGGCAAAAACGTGGGGTTCGCTCGAAGATGTGCAGGACAATTTGTGTAAATTTAATTGAAGTTATTTCCTGTGACTGTGAAAAAGATAATTGACATTAATTGAGAAATAAACATTGAAACAACTTAAACGTAAGTCCACGGGTACGTTTTCATTACGATTTTATTCTTTAACAATGTTCAGCAGTGGGCCTACAATTGAGCTCCAAATGGAAGAATCAACAAATAAAAATCAGGACTTGAGACTGTTCTTTTTTTTCAGGTAGTTCTTAACCAAACAACTCCTTCATTTTCTCAGCAAAACTTTTTTTGACGACATTGCAGAGGTTTGACTGACAGCAGGAGAATTTGAACTTAGGGAGGGCAGCGTATCTGACGGCCAGAGTCGTGAATTCACAGTCTGCCATGCTAAAACATCTTGTGTAGGTTTGATCTGAGGAGACATGTGTGAGAGTCATAGCAATACATTTATGATAACATTCCACCAGACAGACCATTTATATTCTCAGTTTTATCATGACTTTAAACATTGTTGTTTTTTTTGCTGTACTTACCACCACTGGTGAGTTTGAGGCAGCTGTCTTCACTTTCGTTACACTCCATTTGGACTTCACAGTTGCTGGAGGTGCCGTCAGGACAGGAGTAACACTGCAGCGAGAGGCCTGGAGAAACCAGTTAAGGTTAAGGAGCACAGTAACTGTGTTTAAACCCCAATGTTCAGTCTTTACACTGATTACAGTGTAAAGACAAACAGGACACAGTTAAACATGTCAATTACTGGGCTTAAGAGATGCGGCTAAGTGGACTTTGTTTATTTTGAACTAAGCTGTTTTCAGTCTTTATGCTAAGCTAAGCTAACCAAGAGACTGATAGTGATCTTTTTATCTTTCATCTTTCAAGCCTTTTAGGGCTTTTAGCAGTTAGTTGCAGTTTGAGTTTTGATCACGATAACTATTATTTTCCCCTAAAATAATGTAAAATAAAATATCACATATCAAATATTTCAATTTTGTAGTTTAAATTGGTAACACTTTACAATAAGGGTATTAATTTACTGTTAGTTCATGCTTAGTTAAGGCTATTAATGGTTATTTAATGCATAGGTAAGCATTAACAGAATTTTAATCCTTAGTTATCCATGCCTTTTATTAACCATTAATTTCAATTAAGGTTTAGTTAATGCTTGGTTAAGCATGAACCATTCTTACACAAATGCTTTTCTAAGTATTAACTAAGCATAACGGTTAGTCAACGCTTTTTCATCTTTAAGTAAGCTGTTATTAAAGGTTAGTAAATGCTTAATTTATGCTTATTAAGCATTAACTAAGCATGGACTAATAGTTAATTAATGTACGCTTATTGTAAAGTGTTACCTATATTTATATTGCTGTTTTGGTTGATGGAAACTGAATGACGGGATAAGGCAAAGACAAAATGTAATTTAGATTTTACTTCCCTGCGCTAAACAACTGAGAATTGTATTATTGTAAAGGAGCCATATGATAGATTTTGGTGTAAACTTTTTTGTGCTTTTTGGTTTATTTCAGGTATGCATGTTACCAACTTGATACATAACAGGATAGTGGACTTTATCGTGTAGCCCTGCTTTTATGTTTTATATTTCAATGTTAAGCTTGCACTATTTCTACATCGTAAATTACTTTGAGCAGCATTTATGATATGCAAGGTGCTATAAAAATAAAATGTCGTATTATAATCATCACTCACAATTACCTAAATATATTATAAACTTGTCAATAAACCAAACCAAAAAGCTACAACACAACTGTGCACAGGGGAAACTGCATGTTGAGAAAAATCTGAGAAAATATGATGAATGAATATTTATCAGAGTCTGCTGAGTGTTAATGGAAGCACATGACACACCAACACAACATGCAAACTCCACACAGATCTGCCAAAACGTTCCCCCGGGCTGACATGTTGCTTCTTTGACAAACATTTAATCTCTCAGACTAAGCCCCACTCGGCTGCGCTTTTGAGTAACAAAATAAAGAGAGTTAATAAAAGGTACTACTGATTTCTCCTTCCAGACAATTTTTTTTTCTTACCAAATCCAAACATGGCAAAGCTGACAGCAAGGCAAACCACGACAGAGCTCCTCATGATGACTGAGAATGTCTGGAAAACCTAAACGAAAAGAAGAGTTAACAACATTGTCAAAGCTGGAAAAAAGCAAGGGAATTTATGAATCACACTTTTCAATGTGACCTATGCGTCACTTACAGTTCTTTCCAAGGTTACATTTTATATCAATTTCCATCCAAAATATTATTAAAAAAAATAATTAAAGGAATATAGGACTCAAATCAAATATTGTAACATGACTAAAACCACAGAAGTACAGAGGAATAAGTTGGATTTTTTTTTTCACCAAGTTATCTATGAAATAAATATTTTCCCCAGAAAATCCTCAGTCACCCAACACTCACCTGTGAATGTGAAGAAATGACTCTCAGCTCCTGGTGAAGAGGATTTGTCTGTAACAGCAAAACCAACAGACAAAGAGTAAACAAGCCATTTGTTTGGGTTCAGAGTCTAAGATATTGGCCAAGCCAGTCCACTTTTTGAGTAACACAGAAATAATTATTTCACAGCTTTCTGTTATAAGATATTCATGATTATTCTTGTTGTATACAACATGTATGAATAAAATGACACATTAAGTAAATTCTATGTAATTTGTCTTTGATTTGATTTGGAAATGGATAGGTGGCACAGTCATCAGCTGGAAAGTGAGGAAAGACAGGGGAGTTAACGATTTCACAATCAAGGTAAATACAGTTCATGGGGAAAGCACAGTAATCTGTGTACAGCTGTTTAACCCCAGATTTGGTAATGACAGAGGAGAAACAAGGAGAAGCAAATTGAGGAGGTTTGTGGATGCAGATGGTTCACTGTGCTGTGAGCTGGTGAAGTGTTATTGCTGCAAGATGCGCCGTTAAAGTCAGATATGTGTTATATGTCTGTACACCCAAGAAGTAGGGGAGTCAGCACTTTTCTGCTGTGAAAGAGAGGTTAACTATGTACACTTTGATCCCACAAACTGTTTGAGTGCATCGTGTTTTATTTGGTCAGATAAAACGCAACATATGAGTTAGTCCCACAAAGAGCATCTTCACCAGAGCACAAAAGTGTTATACTCTGCGGATGAAAATAGTTCCCAAAGAAAAAGTGCTTTATACTTCTGCTGGAGTAATGCTTAAAACTACAGAGCCCAGTTGTTTTAGGAAACTACTGAGGCTTTTCTAAATAACTTGTATTATCATAAGACTTACGTTTCAGTATAAACAAATGAACGAAGGGAGGGACTGAGAGAGCATATTGTTGGTTTTAGTCTTTTCTAATAGATACTGCTAATAAAACAAATATATATACAATACAGCAACCCCGGTCAGAAGAGACCTGAGAGTTGTAACATCTAAGCCATATCCCTTCCAAAGAAAGGAGAACTTTATTTTACATTTAATTGGATAATTAAAACCTAATGTATTTAGGTCAAATTGCTTTACAGTGGCAATGAAATGAGACTAAACCTAGAACCAAGGCGTTGGACTATGGCAGCTTGGTGATCTGTTTAGGATGATTCAGGTCACCAAATTCACAGAACCTTAACAAAGTTTAAATCCACTTAAAACAAATATTTTCGTGCTGTGTTCTTCTGTTAACAACCAAAACTGCAGCGTGAGCGTTTTTTTATTGTGACATTTTTACTCTTGTAAAAGTCTCAACCTCCCACCGCCGTCAGCGGCGATACAGGTTTATTTATTATGTCAATAAACATTCAATCAGGACCGAAACTCTCCTCCGGGTGTATGGAGTTTTATAATCCTCAATACATATTAAGTCTTCTTTCCCCCCCCCTCTCTCTCTCTCTCTCTCTCTTTCTGAAGATCATTGTAAGCTGCAGAGCTTGCTGGAGGCGTGAAATCAAGTGTTCAGAGACGCACACATAGTCATATAGCCTACATGCACTAGAAGCATGAAAGCCAAGTTCATGATACAGTTATACCCACTCTCTCTACAGACCTGCTGCTTTTTGCTGTTTATGGACTGATAATATTTCAATGTGAATAATAGATACGATGATCTTCTAACCTGTAAAAAAAAGGTATCGCAATAAAAACCTTTGAATTTGTGTCTTTACCGACCTGCGGGTAACAACAATCAATTGAGGAGAATAATTTTATTTGGAAATGCGCCCAGTGTCATGTTTAATTCAGAGAAGTTTGGAGTGTAATTGTGAATAATTTTTCCCTGCGGTGAGACTCAACATTTCGGAAGCAACATGACTTTCCTTTGCCATTGCAGCTATTTAGGCTAATGACTGGCTGTCCTGCTGCTCATTACTTCTTGTCTGCGGCCGGGCTAAAGGCCGGTGTAATGAGGCAAACCAGAGATTTTGTTTCTTTTCTGGTGTCGTCTCAGCTGTTAGTCACGTTTTTTTCCCTTCATGCCTTAGTGGCGCTCACCTCTCAGTCTTCACGGAATTGAACTACAAGAGAGACAGGATTTTCATCTTTTTTGGTGACATGTTAAGAAAACAGTTGCCCCCCTTGTAACTCGTTGTTATTATATGATTACAGTGACAACCTCCTCCTTAGTTGCAGTTGCTATACCTTCTGTTCTCATGTAGCACATATGCAGTTTAGGATTAAACCAATTTTAGGCCTACAGTTAAAATGTAGCCTAGAGTAAAAAAAATAAAATAAAAATAAAAATAAAATAATAATAATAATAATAATAATAATAATAATAATAATAATAATAATAATAATAATAATAATAATAATAATAATAATAATAATAATAATAATAATAAATGTAAAGAATAGGTCCTTGATTTCAGTTGGTCAAAATCAGCTTTCGGTCTAGCAACAGACGATTTGGACTGCTGATATGGCTACATTATCCGCTTGTAGCATGACACACAAGTATTTCCAACTGTTGGCAGCTGAGTTGCATTGTGGGTAATGTAGATGCAAGGTTTTCTCAAGATAAAAAAGAGTAGGGGAGAAAGAGGTAATGTGAGACATCGGGTAATGTGAGACACCCCCTGTATCTAGGAAACGGAACACATTTTTGCTCATGTGAGCATTATGTTTTCAAGCCCCTCTCATTTCCCCTTGGCAATGAAGGATAGGATCTCATTGTGCTGTTGTAAGCATGTTTTTTTCACAACATTTTTTTTTTAAATCTAAAAGTAATTTTTTTTGCTTTCAACTTAATCAATTGTTGTGCCAAAGCAAATTGATTCAGGTAGAACAACTTCTATCATACATGTTGATGAACTACCAACATATGAAACCATGTGATGATGCTAACTGAAGATTATCCTGAATTGCTAAGAGAGGTAGTTTTTTCTCAAATTGTGGCAGTGGGGTAAAGTGAGACAGCTGTGGGGTAAAGTGAGACAGTGTCTGTGCCCTCTTTTAATGAATCCATTATATTTAAGGTAGCAAGGAGACTAGCTTGAATAGAGACAATGCGGGCCGGAGGTGGAGCGAATGGTTAAAGGGGTGTCAGCAAGGGCATGGTTTGGTCGGTATGTATGTGGGGGACAGGAGAGTGACCATTAACATCAATGGAGTCTAAGAAATATGTCTTTATTCAATGAATGATCCCAATACAACAAATGCAGAAAAATATTAATCAAAGGAAAATTACATGGTGGGTCTAGTCCTGTGTTCTGAGTCCCAGGCTGTTCTAGCTGGTTCTGATTGTCTTTTGCTCTGACCCCCAGACACTAGCTGGCTCTAAGGGTCCTGTGTTCTGACCCGCAGACTGTGTTTTAATCTAATTGGTTCTATCTGTTATTTGAATGTTAATTAAAACTGAATTATATGTTGTATTTGATCAGAGTTACTTTCAAGTGTTTAGAAAAAAACTTGCTTTATTTACCAACCCCATGATTATGTTACTAGTCAGACATTAGTTCTGGAATATGTGGTTTTCAAGCTAGCTGTCAGGATTCTAACTGATTCAAAATGTGTTGTTGTGGTAGTTTCAGAGTGGAAAAAGTAAGTGGATCAGTTTACCCCCTTGATTTCCCTGGTCTCAGTTTTCCCCTAAACTAGGGTAAAGTGAGACACAAGACAATTATTTTTAATCATATTTTCACTGCTTCGTCCTGAATAAATTCTGATGATTTCCATAGGAAACATCCTGAATTAATGGGAAATGTGTAAATTTGACTGATAAATCATTTAAGCTCACTTAAAGGGGAGCAAATGTAAAAAGTGTCTCACTTCACCCCACTCTCCCCTATAAAGAATGTGCGGAATAGTAATGATATACGGTATCTTGTTCTGCTTGCATTGATTTTGAGGCTTTTTTCAAAATATATCTATCGTTAGCGTGTGATGCTAAATCTACCTCCATAAGAAATCTACAAATGAATGAGTGTAATGTGTAAAACAACAACTAGTGATTTTATGTAGCCTAAAGTTGAAGTCTTCCTTTTTCTTCTATTTATTTGATCGCCCCCCCCCCTTTTCCTTCATTTTCTGTTCCTCTCTTTTACTTTATGCATTCACTCTCACTTGTTTATTTTTTTCTTTCAGTCTACCACAACCATTCCTCTCAGTCTTTCTCTCATTTCTCACTCCACTGAGTTAAATATGGGAAAACCAAACCAATCAGGCCATGACATGGTTATTATTTTTTAAGTACTGATTTCTTTAATTCCCTCTCTCCATCATTACCATTTGTCCTCTTTCTCCCTTCCTCTTTTTCATTCTCTCCCAATCAGTATTCTGTCCATCTGCAATGCAAGGTTGAGAAAATGTTCAACACCGTGAGATTTAAACCCATGAATTAATAAATCATTAACATTTGACCGGTGTGTGTGTGTGTGTGTGTGTGTGTGTGTGTGTGTGTGTGTGTGTGTGTACCGGTTGGAGGATTCTCTGAAAAAAGCCCACTCATCAAGACTTAGAAAACCATTTACACACACCCACAAGTAGCACTGAAGTATTCACTAAGAGGCAAGACATCCCAAGACTGGGTTGGAATACATGTACAGTAGATTTGCACAAACTACATGTATTATGCTAATTATACCCCCAGCTGTGCAAAGTTGCTCACCTCATCCAGGGATTGAAACACGCATGTTAGAGCTCTTCCTGTTGAGTTCATTTAACGCGAGCAGCGTGTATCTTCATGAGGCAGCAGCATGAGTAGGATGAAGGTAGGAGTTTTAAATGTTTCATTTTTATGTAACAGAAAAATGTCCCAAAAGTATTGAATATTTGGCCTTATTTATGCCACTTGGGGGGCAGCGAAAACAAACATTTGATCACAACACCATCATAGAGATGTCATCTCCTTTTTCATTGATATGGGAGCTCGTTAGCAAATAGTTACTTACATCCAGCCGTTACGAAGCAACATTAACATTCATTCGGAATGGTCTTCCTGGCCTGGTGAATGTAAGTCCAATATTTACTTTCTATTTACTCTGATGGAAACATGTTGTTCATTTGCCACTAAATGCTCCAATATGTTCACCAGTTTGTCGTTAACTGTGTCTGCCTGCTGTTTGGTGCTAAGCAGGTTGTGTTCAATGGGTTTTTATAGCTTTTTTTCTGAAAAACAATTACCTGCTGCCAAAAAAAAATAAGAGGATGATGAGAGCGGTGAGAGTCAAGTTGCCAGTAAGATCAAAACTGTTTTGTAAAAAATTCGAAAATGTTATAATGTATTTTTTTAATGCTTTGCTTATCTTATTTTCAGGTCTGGATGTGTTCTGTTTATCACCTGACATTCAAGGTTATTTTTTGTCATTCAAAAGAGTAATAGGCCTACTAATACTAATAAATTATAATCTACTGTATAATCACAACCTCTTCATACACGTTATCAGTGTCCAATTATTTCTGCAAACACAGGCTCACATTTTAAATGTTTATACCTGAAGGTTATGTTACTTGTGATGATTGCACACCATTTGACAAATAAAAGTGAGGACATACACGCACACATTCAGATCCCACAGGACAGCAGTTTTTCAACTCGCCGGGTCATTTTCAGGACACTGACAATTAAGTGGTGTAGCTCGCCCTTAATTAGATGCTGGAAGAAATAGTGTCCTCATTAAGGACATAATTAACTCAATCAATGAACGCTAAAGAGCAAAGAAATACCAGTTAAACTTTACATACAGTATATGTACAGAACCTGGTGGATCATGTGTGTGTTTGAGAAAGAGAGATAGATCTTGTGGTCGGTCATGTGAGGGTTACCACGGGAAATTAAGAAATGTATGGAGGAGAGAGAGAGAGAAAAACGCCACAGGTAGAATAATTATCTGGAATGACCTGGGTGTCCATGCATGTAGGACATACCTGCTCACTGATATTTTCAACCTCTCGCTCTCTAAATCTCAGCGTTTGTATTTTACCTCTCCTCCCGCCATCTTTCACACACAAACACCTCATTCATCCCTTCACTGTGCTTCACCTCTTCCAGGGCTGTACGCTTATTTTTTAAAGTGGTAGCACTGGTGCTAGCAAGCAAAAAAATTCAGTAGCACAAAAATAAATTTGGTAGCACACAAAGTATGATCGAAAACTTGCATGACCCTAACCCTTGCATTTAGCTCTAATTACCTTTGAGCATGTCATCTTGGTTTTATTTGAGATTCTCAATGAATATGATCCTAGTGTGTGCAGTAATAATTGTAGAAAAATTAATAGGGGTGCACTGATTGCAATTTAGACAAAAGAGTCTAACCTGCCAATGGCAATTTTTTTGCTGATTCAGAATTATTTCCCCCCCATAGAACTATAAAAATAATGTCTATACCTATATATTTTTATAAACATATCATTATTATATTAGGCTAATAATAACAAACATTTTTAGAACATTTCATTCTTTTAATGAAAACCATACTTTAAAACATTGAACATATAGCCTATTAAATAAATTATTAAACATAGTTATACAATTTAGGCCAAGTTAAATAGGTTGTGTCAATCTTTGTTTAAATCATAGATAGTTACTGCTGTTGACTGCTTTCTTTATAGGTCCATGGTTGACTGCAGGGCTGTGAAGCGCTAACTTCCTGTTCTTACCTGCTTCAAAATAAGAGTCAACTCGCATTTGGCTAGTAAGCGACTTCTATTGTGAAGGCGCACAGGAAATGTTATGTTTGCACACGCGCTAACTTGACTGCGTTAATGTAAAGAGAGCCATCTCCTTCCTGTTTTAAGCGTTGGTGAAGTTAGACGCTATAATCGCCGCACAAGCACAGATCCCGAGCACACATCTTTCACCAGCCAAAGTGGAGGGTAGACTTAATAACTTACTCGCCTAAGACTACATTCACCCGCATTTGGAGAGTGTTAATGTAGAGCCCTCTAAGCAGTATTGTGCATAGCTCCTCTGTGTCTCAAACAGACAGCATCTGCTCATTAGCACTGGTGCGACTGGACTTGTATTCATCATCGCACGTGATCAATTTCAGTAGCAAATGCGATCAAAACTGTCGCACTGTACAGCCCTGCCTCTTCGCATATTATCTGAAGCAAATGCATCACAATAACTCCCTTCATCAGACCTCCACCACAGGTCTTTGACTTGCCCTAAGCAAAACAATATAGCGGACACCAGGGCTGGACTGGCCATCGGGCGTACCGGGCAATGCCCGGTGGGCCGGCAGGCATTTTGGGCCGGGCCGGGTCCATAAAAAAAATAAATAAATAAAAAATAAAAATAAAAATCTTTTTTTTTTTTTTTTTTTGACCCTCGACTGTGTGACTCGGCCCGGCCCGGCCAAGTCACACAGCCGAGGGCCGAGGTCCCTTCCCTCTCGGGAGTGCCATCATGGACATATAAATATGTGCGTGCAGGCTGTCAACTTCACCTGAAAGTTACCAGGCCATTGATCATTATGATTGGTTCTAGGCTAATGCCTGGCCCAATCACACACACAGCAGAGGGCCGCCCATTCAGAGGCTGCATTGAGTTGTATTATGACGCATTCAACTTGTACTCAGTAATTATGAGCATCTGACGATGGTCAGTTTTATGTTCAGGGCCGTCGGACTGCGGACAGGCTTGGGGGGGCCCAAGGCAGAGGGGGGCTGCACCCAAGAAAATAAAAACTAATTTTTTTGATTTTTGATTAATTTTACTGGCTCAATATAGGCCCCTGATCTTCGAAGGCCCAGAAAAATGTTATTTAGGGGAAAAAAACAGATATCAGGGGCCTTTCATTCATCAGTACATTTTTGTTATTTTTTAAATAACATTGTTCGGGGCTATGAAGATCATGGGCCATTAAAAAATACAAACGAAGGGAAAAAATTCCCGAAGCTGACTGGATTTTTTAAACATTCTTCTTTCTGCTTTTTGGTCATTCTGTGTCTTTTAATCATTCCAGAAAATAGTACTAAATAGCTTACATAGGAAACAGTTGATTTAGCCTTTGTTTTCTCCTCAAAGTGCACCAGATTGATGAATTTTACTTTAACATTTAAAGAGGACCTATTATACTACTTTTCTGGTCTTAATTTCTTGTTAAACACTGCTATAGAGCAACCTGACACGAATCACATCACAAAAAACTATGTAGATTTTCGGAAGCTCTTTCTCTTATTTTGGCGATCCAGCATGCCTGTGCTTCGGCCATCTCCGCTCCCTCCGCCTGTGCTTCGGCCATCTCCGCTCCCCCCGCCCCCTCCTGCAAACCCCACTCTGTTGTGATTGGTTACCTTCCTTCCGGAACACTTTCAGTGGCGGGAAGCGCGAGCATGGACCTATAAGGGCGCGAGGCAGACGCGAACAGGGAAGTGACAGCATTACTATACATGGAAACATCCGCGTGGTGACGACACCAAGTTACATGCGACGTCACGAAGTTACAAAGCCTCAAACCGCTTTGAACATGTGACTTCTCGACTGGCTAGAATAGTGTCTAGTGCTCTGCACAGACACCCCAGACGGTCAGCAGGGAATACGTCGAAATGCATGTAAGTCATTATTTGATAATTTAGTATGGTTAAGCATGACTATAAATAACAACGTTTATAGGTCATAAAAGTCAAAAAGCATCATATGTCCTCTTTAAAAAAAAATCTTCTGGGGGAGCATTCCCCCGGACCTCCCTAGAAGGTCCAGGGTCCACGACACAGTCTCCCAAATTCCTGTGAGAAACACTGTGTGTGTGCATGTTTATTAAGAGTCATTAGACCAGGGGTTGTGCTCAAGTACGCGTAATGATCTGGTCATTCATCAATAGAAACATTGTGTTGTTATCTGGCTCAGAGAGGGACCAGTCACTCATATGTTTTGGACTATAGACAAACAAAGCTTTTACATGTTTGTATTGTAAGACCGCCTCTCAGAGAGCCCATCAGGGAGCCCATCAGGACTTTCTGTATAGGGGCCCAGAATTTGGTGCAACACCCCTGCCTCCGCATATCGTATAAACGGTGGGCTGCCATGGCCAAAAATGCCAGGGCCGATTTTTTGTCCCAGTCCAGCCCTGGCAGACACAGTTTTGCATTGTGCTGCATTTTCAAAGACAACCTAAAACTTGTAAAAATCAGCTGGGACCGAAAATTCTTGACATTGAAACAATGACATTACAAGGTCCATTTGGTAACTGTTCTGTAGCTTTCCATCAAACAGTAGGTCGTAATGCATAAACCCTGGGAAAAAGTTTCACCTTAACTTGCGTACATTTTGTTACAGTGAGTATTTTTATTTGAGTTTATTTGAAAATTCTAGTACTCTTTACAACAATGCGCTCACAGTAAGTATACCTGTATGTTTGCTGAAATTGAGCCACATCAAAAATATCTTTTCAATCAGTAACATGTGAACGAAACCCGATAAAATGAAGATTTTTTACTTTTATGAAAAATATTCTGATCTCATATATTTCCCAGTTTAGACTTAGAAGCTGCATTAAAGCTGAATGGCTTAAATAAAAGCATGTGCTAAAACTTGATAAGTGGAGTTATTAAAGACATGGTCATTAACAGTCCTATGGAGAGCTTGTCAAGCTACATTATGGGAATTGAATATTATGTTATTAGAGCTTCACACATGTCATTGACAAACAGTCAGAAAATATCTTGGCATCTGCTGCTGTTTTGTTTTCTTATGAGACTCCCAAAATTATAGCAGCGCAATACTAAATCACTGGAGCACTATTTGAATACTTTAAACTTGGGGTTGAGAGCGTTGTATCCATCCACACAGTGACTTTTATTCCACCCCCTACCTCTAAATCCTTCACCTAAATAACTAAATGAACTCTGACTGATGTTCTCTGTGAATTGAAAACAGAGCAAAGTGGGGTGAAGGAGAAGATCTTACATGCTTTTTCATTTCTACCCTCTCCCTGTATTTTCACTCCATAGGAAGGATGTTCAGCTCTGTGGGAAATTGTCTTGGGAGATTATTGCGTGTGTGTGTGTGTGTGTGTGTGTGTGTGTGTGTATTACAAATGTTTGGTATTTTATTTCCCAAGCCCCAGCATGCTTTGTTTGACTTATTCCCGACAGGAGGTCTTGCTTCAAACACATGCAGTGTGTGTGTGTGTGTGTGTGTGTGTGTGTGTGTGTGTGTGTGTCTCTTTAAGCCTGTATATGTCCACTTGCAACATGCATGCGTCTTTGTACTTACTTTCTTGTGTTTCAGCAGGTTTGTGTCTCTATGTGCGTGGTGCGTGCGTGCGTATGATGTGCCTTCAAGTGTGTGTGTATGTGTGAGTGTGTGTGTTGTCCAGGGAACATATAACTGGATTAGGCGTCATGCTTTTATTTCTGTAATGGAAACATCAGCCTCAGAAAGAAAGTAGGACTGAGGCCAAGCAGTAAGTGTGTATGAGACACTGGGGGAGAGAGGAGGAGGGAGGAAAGGAGAGGAAGCTCCATGTATGCAAAGTCAAATTGCAAGCCTCTTGTTGAAATACAGAAGAAGAAGAATAATCTGTTTATTGAACAGTGCTTTCTGGAACCTCACACTCTTAATTTCTGGTAAGAAATAACGAAAAAAGAAAACAATGAAATCTAAGTGAAAGGTTCATCTTTTCTTGTGCTTTCATGTGGTTTTGTTTTGTTGCAATGAAGCTGGATGACATTACAGAAACAAATCTATAACAAATCTATATTTGTGTATATATCAAATGTATATTATTGACTCTGGAAAATGGTTGAATTTACTGAATATGCTTCCAATGATGACATTTTCCACAGAATGTCATCAATTTGTAGATGTGGGCTGATTGTGTAAATAATGGAAAAAAATAGAGAAAAGTATAATTTCATGGACACCATTATGTACAGTTCAATTCGTACAGTGACCTAGCAGAACGTTTGTGTGTGTGTGTGTGTGTGTGTGTGTGTGTGTGTGTGTGTGTGTGTGTGTGTGTGTGTGTGTGTGTGTGTGTGTGTGTGTGTGTGTGTGTGTGTATGTGTGTGTGTGTGTGTGTGCGTGTGTGTGTGTGTGCGTGTGTGTGTGTGTGACAGGGTGACAATGTTGGACTTGATGAATGTGTGTGTTGAGAACATCCACAGGTTTGCATGACAGACAACATAACAGAGAGTGACATGATCATGGGGGGTGTAAAAACAGGTCACTGAACAGTGTGTGTTTTGTCTGAAAGATTAACAGTGCAGGGGTCAAAATGCCTGCGTGTGTGTGTGTGTGTGTGTGTGTGTGTGTGTGTGTGTGTGTGTGTGTGTGTGTGTGTGTGTGTGTGTGTGTGTGTGTGTGTGTGTGTGTTCTTGCAGGGGCAGATGTCCAGGGTCCCATGCCATTAGGGAGCTTTCTCTGAGTGTGTGTGTGTGTGTGTGTGTGTGTGTGTGTGTGTGTGTGTGTGTGTGTGTGTGTGTGTGCTGCTGTCTGGTCATGCGTGAGAAATGATGTGCAGCCAATCAACTCAATATCCTTCCTGTCAGTGATTTTTGAGGCCGACAGCGACTGACTGATGTCATGATTTCAGTTCACACTTTTGACTTGAAGCAACAGCAGAAAAAGTCCAGATAATTGAATCCAAACATGCCAGATAAAAAATACAAACAAAAACATTACCCATAGCTATGGAATTATATATTTAACTCCGTCAAACTTTGTAATAATGAAGATTTAAGTAGTATATGTTGTCATATTATACAGTAGCAGACAAAAAAAGAGATAAATGTAATTTTCCATTAGAAATGATAATGTGACACATGCAATTTGAGGGCAATAAAAATACCTATTTGTTCATAAATATCACATCATCTCGATATCACACTCGAATAAAGGAAATGTTAAGGTGCACTACAACAAGTTTTATTCATTGCACTTTACCTGATCATAAAGTTAAAAGGTGATCTCTGTTATCGACCAAAAACAATAAAAGGATGCATTTAATTATATATATTTTTTTAATAACAAAAAATTAAATATCACTTTAAAAAAACATTATGAGTTTTATTTTTTTCAAATAATGATTACTATGGGGTTCAAATGACTGCAGCTCAGATTTATTGTACAGAGCAGCTGCACCATCTGGTGGTTTATACAGTAACACACACACTGACAAACACACACACATACACACACACACACACACACACACTGACAAACACACACACACACAAAACGTGTTTCAAAACTGAAAGTGTCAGATTAATGATTATGTACAGAGGTTATGTTATCAGGGATGGATTAATGTTTGCTTTTAGTTCCATCTAGAAAATGAATAGAAATATAAACCAATGTATGTTAAGGAAATGCAAACGGAACTTTAACTTTGCATTTTATCTTGACAAGTTCTTTCAAGACCCTTTTTAGGCTGTTGTCCTGTCTTAACCTTTTTCAAACAACGACACGTGGATATATTAGTTCACAGTCACATACAGTAAGTGCCAGTGACACTGCCACAGTGATGAAAAACCTGTGACATGTATTTTCTTTGCTCATGCTAACTCCACTCCAGGTTATTCCCGGAGAGACGTTACTCAGTGAAGACACATCAGCAAAAAATTTAATCATGTGGTACCTTGCTGGTAGAAGCAAAATTAAATCATGCATTTGGTCAGCTCGACCCAGCTTTTTACCATCCCATTGCAACATAAGACATTAAAACAAGACAATAAGACAGCAATTTAAGGCTGACTTTAGTCAATAAAATGACTGCATTGAACATTGTAAAGATGAAGTGACTTTGTATGCATCTTGAAGATGAAGCCCGGACTTATAAATCACTAAACAAGCCAGAAAAGGTGCAGATTGACCTACTTTACTAGTTAAGAAAAGAAAAAAAAACAGCACAGTCCCAAAAGAGTTGTATATGTCCTTACGGTGTCAGTTACAAAAATTTAATTTAAAATGAAGGAAAAACATGGATGGACATATTCTGGTCCTGACATTTGACTCAAGCTGTGAAACAACATTCATAGAGTTTATTTTCATTTCCTTGTGCTTAGTGAAGGTGTACACTGTTATCGTCAACCAACCATGATGATGGTGTGTACCTATACAGTATAAGTTAAACATATTTCATATACAACTCAGATGTTTAGTAGGTAGCAGTAGCAGAACACAACAGTAAAACATTAATGTTTATGTTTTTATTACAGCTTTAGCTTTAAATGTGTTCGGCTCAGACTTTAATGAGTGATGATAACATTCATATATAAACCCATGAACATGTGATGTCTGCATGTCTCCCTGCTAGGAGCTTCAATCATTATAGGAGACTGTGACCTACATGCTATCCACCCTGTAGTTTTATAGGGTTTAACTTCTGGGAATGTTTAATTTTCTGCAGTAAAAAGTTGTCATGTTGGAGTTGCCAAAAGTGACAACTTTGCCTTTACATATCTTCTTTTTTTTATTCTTTGGTGTTTGATTTAAAAGATTTAAAAAAAAAAAAAAAAAGGTTGATAAAACAATTATATCTTAACCATGTGTGCTGTTTTCTTTTTTGTGGTTGCAATAGTTGCAACCACAAAAAAAGAGCAAAACAAATCAATCTTCAAGTCTGATCTCATAGCCTGTGTTATAAAAACCTCCTCGTGACAATAGCCCAGTTTGAGATTGAGCCGTCTTGCTCAGACCTGCGCGTCAGCTGTGCGCTCAGCAAGACGCGCGTCATAATTGCGCAGGTCTGAGCAAAACGGCTTGCTATCAAACGAGGCTAATAGGTTTGTACATACAGGTATAGGCCTAATAGGAGTGCACGAGCCACGTCTCAACCAATCACAATTCAGAGTCTGGGTCCAGTGAAGGTGAAGTGGTTTGAACGTTGTTAACAGCTCACACCGCTCTAGGTGTCTGTAGAAATACCTGGAGACCATATCAGCCTCTACTTGTCTGTTTCACTGTCTTTTTAAATGATTCCACCCATCCTTGTGTAAAAGTAGTTTCTGAAGAAACTTTAAAGTTGAAGATGTTTTCCTCGGCGCTGCTCGTTGTTGCCAGTCTGGGTTTGTTCGGTTCAGTGTGGGGCTCTCCCGCTTTAAAGGAGGTGTACGGGGCCGTGGTCGACGTCGTGTCTCCAGGACAGGAGCATCTGACCGGGGAGTCGCTTCGCACCCTTTTTAATACACTGGAGAAACGTGTGCAGTGCGGCGCAGTGTCGTGTGGAAAGGTGAGTTTATTAGGCTATGTTGGAGAGAGCGGGGCGCCTGCTGCTGCTGCTGCTGCTGCTGCTGCGGCGAGAGGTCGAGATCCATTTTGCTTCAACACAGCTTCAATTATTTAAATAAAATAGACTTTTATCACATGAATTTTGAATTTTCTTTATGCAATAATTTACTATAAGATTTTTGTTTTTTTTATTTGATTCCCTTTCAAGTTTACAAAGTGTTATTTTTTTCAGGAAATATCTTAGATTTTTTGTTTTTTTTATTTCCCTATACCACTTAATTACTGTTTCTCAATTAAAGTTTATAACTCTTAGGTCACTATTTATGAAACAACTGTAATGTAGTGGTGTCCTGTTGAATTAAACAGAGGAATTGTTATCAGAGTAGGCTGGAAAATATCTGACACAGATGAAGTCATAGGAGCTTATGCTGCAAAGGCAAGAAAACTACTGTACTGTTGTTGTGCTCATACTGTTGTATGACATAATTTAAAGGATTGTCTATATTATTATTATTATTATTACTATTATTATTATTATTATTATTATTATTATTATTATTATTATTATTAAGTACGGGCCCTCAATGTATTGAGAGCCCGTAATTATTACTCTCCACCATACTTATTCTTCTTCTTCTTATTTCTGCCGCAAATTTCGAGCTGCTACTCCTCCCACACCGTTTCACTTAGAAACGCAAAAATTTCACAGAACGTCCGTCCCTACCCCGAATGGTGTGCTATTATACAGTTTTTTGAATTTCCGCTAGGGGGCGCTGTTATTAAGCCCGACTGAAGAAAGTTTAGAGGCCACGCCCCTCACACCGTAACTCCTATTGACTTGAAATTTCTCACACAGGTGTATGTTAGGGTGCTCTACAAAAAAGCCTCTGGGACCATATAAGTCCGCCAGGGAATATTTCCCGCTAATTAGCATAAACTAAAAAACAGGGTGTTATCCACAACTTTCTGATATTTTACTGTATCAACATCAAATTTCTCGTGAAGCCCCGGGGGACTACAATAAACATACCCGTAAAAGATCAGTAAGACAACTTGAAAAACATGGCCGCCATTGACCAAATTGGCCATAACTCCTTAACCATAGGTCCTATCATCATCAAACTTGCGGGGTATGTGCAGAAGTCATGTGGTAGCATGTCGGTTGAAGCTTATCGAGATTAACCCATAGGGGGCGCCACAAATGCCCCCTGACTCTGATTGACTTGAAATTTCTTACACATGTACAGCTCATGGTGCTCTACAATATAGCCTCTCGGACAATAGGGGTCAGCCATGATTATTTTTTTCGCCGCCATTGCCCAAAACGTTTACGCAGGGGCGGGGCTCATTAACAAATTGGCCATAACTCCTTAACCATAGGTCCTATCATCATCATCAAACTTGCTGGGTATGTGCAGAAGTCATGTGGTAGCATGTCCCTGGAAGCTTATCGAGATTAACCCATAGGGGGCGCCACATATGCCCCCTGACTCTGATTGACTTGAAATTTCTTACACTTGTACAGCTCATGGTGCTCTACAATATATCCTCTTTACTGCATTAAGCTCCTCCCCTTTACCACGTTAGGCTCCTTCCCTTTACAATGTTAGGCTCCTCCCCTTTACCATAGTAAGCTCCTCCCCTTTACCACATTAGACTCCTCCCCTTTACAACTTTGAGCTCCTCCCATTTACCACGTTAGACTCCTCCCCTTTACAACATTAGGCCCCTCCCCTTTAACACATTAAGCCACTCCCATTGACCACATTAGGCTCCTCCCCTTTACCACGTTAGACTCCTCCCCTTAACAACATTAAGCTCCTCCCCTTTGCCACATTAGGCTCCACCCCTTTACCGCATTAAGCTCCTCCCCTTTACCACATTGGGCTCCTCCCCTTTATAACATTAGGCTCCTCCCCTTTACCATGTTAGGCTCCTCCCATTTACCACGTTAGACTCCCCCCTTTACAGCATTAGGCTCCTCCCCTTTACCACATTAGGCTCCTCCCCTTACCACATTAAGCTCCTCCCCTTTACCACGTTAGGCTCCTCCCCTTTACCTTTATAGCCTCTCGGACCATAGGGGTCAGCCATGATTATTTTTTTCGCCGCCATTGCCCAAAACGTTTACGCAGGGGCGGGGCTTATTAACTAATTGGCCATAACTCCTTAACCATAGGTCCTATCATCATCAAACTTGCTGGGTATGTGCAGAAGTCATGTGGTAGCATGTCCCTCGAAGCTTATCGAGATTAACCCATAGGGGGCGCCACAAAAGTCACCTGACTCTGATTGCCTTGAAATTGATTACACTTGTACAGCTCAATATAGCCTCTCGGACAGTTTTTTTAATTTCCGCTAGGGGGCGCTGTTATTAAGCCCCGACTGAAGAAAGTTTGAGAGGCCACGCCCCGCACACCGGAGGTTCGTAGAAGCATTCGGGCCTGGCCGACGGGCGGGGCGCCGCCAACACGGGGATTGGCGGCCTGCGCAGGGCGGCCCGTACTTTCAAAATCTCTGTGGGATTTTCTAGTTATTATTATTATTATTATTATTATTATTATTATTATTATTATTATTATTATTATTATTATTATTACTTTTATTATTATTAGGTTTGTTGGATAATTCATGTTGACTTAACCCTAAATTCAGACTTTTCTTTCAGTTACTCAAAATGAAAGCTAACATTGTTTTCTTTTCTATTATTATATTAGTTTGACTGTTAAGTCTGGCATGATGGCTCTGCCTTCACTGTTCAAATTCAACTATTTTGTTTTTAAATATAAGCTTCCAGTCAGTATCAAGGTAAAAGGGAC
Organism: Hyperoplus immaculatus; assembly: GCA_949357725.1. Classification (NCBI taxonomy): domain Eukaryota; kingdom Metazoa; phylum Chordata; class Actinopteri; order Uranoscopiformes; family Ammodytidae; genus Hyperoplus; species Hyperoplus immaculatus. The sequence continues at coordinate 47,436 of CASHTC010001169.1, forward strand.
TATCAAAGTCTAAAAAGACATAAAATAGAGGAAAACTGTGCTCTCATTATTGTAAATTTTATGAAATTACAAAATAATTCACCTCAATGGGGGGGAGAACGAGTGCTATTTTAGCAACACAGTTTTTTGGTATATTACTTTATGAATGACCAACATGATTACTTCGTCAAATATATTCTTTTTGATGTTAAAAGCAGTATAGTCACTGTAAGAGTTCATTCAGTAAGTTTACAAAGGGCACCGACTTCTAGGAAAAGCCCTTTATCAGTGTGAATGAGACTGAAGTCCCTGAACCTCCCACACATCAGCTGCAGTCTGCGTGAGAGCGCAGTGCGTGATTGATAAGTATCAGCTGTCGTACAGTTTAGGGTTCTAGAAGTTAATATATTGGAATTGAAAAACAGGTTATTGAAACCTGCAGGAGGCTCAATAAAATAATAAACCTAATCTGACCATCCCTGTCAAGTGTCTATAATGTCATGACAGGTGTCAATTAGTTCAAACTGTTTGATTTTGTGAGGTTACAGCTTTGTTTATGGGAGTTCATCCAAATTACAAAAAGATATCTATTTTCTTACCTCTACTGGTGTTAAGCCATGCATATAGTTTTTGTTTTTCTTCCCCATGTTTTACCAATCCAACACAATGGACATGAATGATGAATGATTTCCGCAGTTAAAAGTTTATCCAATCAAAACTGGTGAAAGTGAAACCTGGGCAACAACTGGTACCCTGTTTCAGGACATCTCAGCTGCACTTTTATACACCAAAAGCCAAATTCATTGTTTATTTTATTGAGGATTGAGGAAGAAATCTCAGAGACAGAAATGTGAAAAACCTGGGCAAATAAAGCTTAAAATGTCGATATGGCCAAATTCAACTACAGTTTCCGTAGGAGAAATATGATTTGTTGTAATCTGAGGTGAACTGACCCTTGAGAAAAACCTGTGTCAAAACAGAACAACTCCATATTTTAGATTTGTGTATATTCTTTAACCTTTAAAGTTTAATTATTCTTGCTGCCCCTGTCAGAGTCGCGCACAGTCAGCATTTCATGGAGTTTTCCTCCATTGATATCAGGGCCTACTTTCCTTCCTTTCTTGTTATCGGGAGATGGTAGTCCTCATAAAAGGCAACAAAGTGGGTGGTTACTTATGTGCATGAAAACATCTCTTAATACAGTGTATACAGTTTTCAGGATATTGACCATGATGTAAGATCTGTATTTTTTTTAAATGGTGTGTTGAGGCCATTTATAATAAATCAGGAAATCAAATTAGCACTGGCAACCATGCCTCAAGGGCTGTTGTAGCCTGAAAATCTCCTAATTAGTAACTTTTACTTACATTGATCTGTATCTTTTTACTTGTCTGTCTTCGTAGTGCAATCTATCACAGGGCGTTCACCAGCTGCTCAGCAATCACTCCATCCACGAAGAGGATGAAACCATAAAGGGTGTACTGAATGTAACCGTCAGTGTGTCTCAGTTCACTGCCCTCGCTGCAGGATGCAACCTCTACCTGGCGTCCCCCGGCCACGTCTGCACCGCGATAAGCCTGGGGCGATGGGGAGAGGAGGCAGAACACTTCCTACACAAAGTCACACTTCATGATCACCATGAACACGGGCACGCACACGAGCACGTAGACGTTCATGGATTGGAGGTGCTGCTTCAGGAGCTTCACCACCACTATGAGCCCTCAGAGAGCGAGGTAAACACAAGATGACAGAAAAAATATTGCGGTTTTATTTTGGGATAAAGAATCCGTGGGGTCATGAGATGTTTAGCAAGACACCAAACAAAACTTCATGGACATCAAAAACCTTTTTCAGATGTTTGTTGACTGTTTCCTGAAAGTTTCACCTTGTCAGACCTTGACTATAAAAATAGGACATTTCCCTTTGGTAAAATTGTTCGTCTTAGCTTTTTGATAATTTGTCACCCGAAAACATTGTTTGGTTATACAAAGGCAAAGTAATGTGCTTACTGTGGGCATGGCAGCATTTATCACCCAACATATCTTATCCTACTTGGGTGACGTATTGTAGGCTTTGCCCTGGACCCAGACGCATCAACATATCCTCATTGTGAGGAAACGTGTCCACATCAACTGTGTGGTCAGGACGTCCTGTGAGACACAAGATAGGACCACAGAAATCAAACAAAAAAGAGTTCACCAGATGTAAAGTAGTTATTGGTGCTGTATTTAATTTTTGCAGCTAAAATATTTTATTATCTCAGAGAATATACTGTATGTTAGTCAATAATAGAGATAACCTTCAAATTAAAACTAATTATAGTTAGCACCAGAATAGCTATACATAGTATAGTTGTAATATTTTACCCTGCAAACCTTTCAATCAAAAACACACACAAACACGGTTAGTTAAAAAAAAAGATCCTAGTGTGTTAAAATAGCACTGGGGAAGAGTGCGGATCAGAAAGCGCAGTGATTTCTTGAAAGCTATGTTGTAATTGATTGATTGATTCATTGATTCATTGATTCAATTTTATTTCAGACATATCAAAAAAAGAAAAATTAAAAGCATGAAAATACAATAAAAAAAATATGTTCAAATGATTTCACAAATAAAAATAAACAAAATAAACAAAAAATAAACAAATAACATATTGAGTTGATATGCCTGAAAAGGAGTAGGAAGAAGTTTTGATCCTACCCCTTTTCCACAGCTCAATAACTTTATAATAATTTTTTATTTTTTATTTTTTATTTTTTTTCTATTTATACAATCCATATATCCATATATTGCCTCGTGTGAATGTCGATAGTTAGCCTGCTATCGGTGTGTGAATGGTAACGTGTAAATGGGAACAGGTCTCCCTTGCAAAAGAGTCTTCGGACTCAATGGGATATACCTGTATAAATAAAGGTAAAAAAATATATATATATATATATATATATATATATATATATATACTCGACGCCATTGCAAATGAGGGCCACCCCTCAATTGGTCTCCCGAGGATAAACAAAAATCAAACGAAAAATGAAATGAAATATCCACTACATACATCCATACAAAAATACATCCACCATGTGCATCAACACAATTCATACGTCCATATCTCCATATTTGTACAACTCACATATCCATATCCACACATACATATACTTTCCGTCTTAAATCTCTCCCTCATCCCTGTACCTGTTAAAAATCATTGCTTTGAATTTTTTTTTGAACTGAATCATGTTTGGACATTGTTTTAGCTCCGTGCTCATACCACAGTTTCACACCACCAATTGAGATGCAATGACATTTTAAAGTCATGCGTGCAGCCAGTGTCTTAAAGTTTAACTGTTCCCTCAAATTGTAACCCCCCTCTCTGTCAAAAAAAAGTTTTTGAATGTTACCTGGTAGCAGTTTGTTTCTAGCTTTGAACATGATTTGTGTAACTTGATATTCAACCAGGTCCTTCAACTTTATGATGCGGAAATGTAAAAAGAGGAGGTTGGTGTGATCATAATATCCAGCTTTATTGATTATTCTTATGGCTCGTTTTTGAAGTGTGACTAGTGGTTGCAGTGAGCTTTTGTAAGTGGTCCCCCAGACCTCCACACAGTAATTTAAATAAGGTAAGATCATTGAGCAGTAAAGAATATGCAATGATTTGTGATCCAATATATGCTTTGCTTTACCCAGGACTGAGATGCTTCGTGACAGTTTAGATTTAACATTTTTTATGTGAGGTTTCCAGCATAGCTTGTGGTCTATTGTCACACCCAGGAATTTATTTACATACACTCTTTCAATATTAACACCATATATCTTAACATTTACATCACTATTTAAATTACAATTTCCAAACAACATGATTTTTGTTTTGCTTAAATTCAATGATAATTTATTATTGTCAAACCACCTTTTTAATTTGCTCATTTCAGATGTAATTGACTCCAGAAGCTGCTGCAAGTCCTCTCCCGTACAAAAAATATTTGTGTCATCTGCAAATAACACAAATTGTAAAATGTTTGATGTTTTACATATGTCATTTATGTAGAGAATAAAAAGAATTGGCCCTAACACTGACCCCTGGAGGACCCCACAAGCAATGTCCAAACAAGCTGACACGTATTCACCCATCTTCACAAACTGTTGCCTGTTCTGTAGATAGCTCCTCAGCCAGTTTAATACAACCCCCCTGATATTGAACGCAACAAACGATTTATCTGCAAAAGGAATTGAAAACATGTCCATGATGATAAGTCAAGGTAATGTCCTCAAACAGCTTGTTTCGAATATCCAATGTTTCAAAACGTGAAGATATTAAATTAACAATCACGTAAAGACCATAAACAAAACATCTTGTTTGCAAAATGACTCAAACAATGATTCGCTTATCAAAAGGGTTGTCAGTTATTGTTCTGCCCCTCAGCTAATCAATTGGCTTGATTTATCCAGAGCTGTGTCACAGCCAGTTACATCATGACGGAGGTCAATGCATCATCGCCGGGCCAGAGACAGGAAGTGGGTGCGGTTCTGGGCCGCGTCCTGTATCACGCCTTGCTCGGTCACTGCTTCGTTAGCGAGTCCCTGCCCGAGGAGAGCTTCTTCCTGGACTACATCATGGAGCGTCTTGGGTCGGCCAATTCCACCGTCGGGGGTAAATGTCCTTCAGGAAAATTCACTAATGCCGTGATTTGATTATTGTTATGTGTGTTGGCGCTTATTTCAGTCTGCAAGCCTTGAACAGTTTACAGTGTCCAGTTATATACTTTTTGTTCATCATCACATCTCGTGTTATACTGTAGTTGCTTTCTTTCTAGTAACATAAGGAAAAGTGTGCCACGTTATCAACTCACGCTGCTAGACAACCAGTCCCAATATTTGTGTTTTGAAGATGTGGAGGCTCTCATGGGGAGTCTGAAGCTGGGACCTAAGAAGGACCATGATCATGTTGGAGGACACGATCATCACGCCGAGGAACACGCTGATCACGGCCGCAGTGGTTTGACACAGGAGAAGAGGAGCAGCCGTGTGGGGCATGAAGGAAATATGACCTGGGATCAGGTAACGATTGCAACACATGCACACAACAGCAATCGAATCAGTTACTCTAATAATCAGTTTTAAGATTTTTTTTGCTAACGTGCTTTCACTTTTACTTTCCCCCAGTTGTGTTTGTCAGCTGAAGAGCTGGTCCGGATCTACGGCCTGCTGGACAACAGCTCAGCGCCCGGCCTCGGTCGCTCCGACTTGGCCCGGCTCAGCCCGGCACTCCTCCAGCAGATCCTGAGTGGAGCCTGTGCCAGCGTCACAGAAACAGCAACTCCGGATGAGTTAACCATGACTGAGAGTAAGTGAGGGTAAAGGTGTGGATCTGAGGGACTGACGAAGATGTTGCCTCCACCTGTTACTGAAAGATTAAATAAGATTCAGATAAATCATCAGGTTTTTGATCACCTTTATTGTGGCGGAATGACCAGTTTGTATTAAAGCTATAGTGGCGACACCAGTTTGTCAACGCTGCCATACTGAGAAATACAGAGAGAGTAATTTGGAGCTGATAGGCTTGATCAACTTTGTGTCAATTTGTTTGCCGATGACTTGAATGTAACCGACCTTCATTTATATGAAAAGTTACACATCATAGCTTTAATAAAAAACTAAATAACTGACCTTTCTAATCTCTCGTTGTTTTGTAGGATATCTCTATGCAACCCTCGCTAATGTGGTGATAACGCTGACGTCCATGTTTGGCATTGTGATTCTGCTGTGTACCGCCTGCACCAGCGTGTTCCAGTTGTGTATCCAGTTCTGCATCAGCCTGGCTGTAGGTTCACTGACTGGAGATGCTTTACTGCACCTGCTGCCCATGGTGAGGGATTGTTATACTCCTGAAGCTACGAAAAGCAATTTTTTGACACAAGGTAGTTATTGTAATGGCTTAAATTGTAGGGAACAGTTGTTGTTTTTCCGGTTCGGTGTAATTCTTCATAATCACTAGGCCGACAGGCGTTTTGTTATGACACTAAACAATCAACAGTTGATTTTTCAATCAGCATCCAATTCATTTTGATTTATTTTTGTGCCCCTTGTATCCAGTTTTTAGGTTTGCATGTGCATGGCGACGGTCACCAGGAAGAAACTCCAGACTACATTTACAAGATGTTGGTACTGATTGCAGGGATCTACTACTTTTACCTGATGGAAACAATCTTCTCTCTGGTCGCATATAAAAATAATACTCATCACCATCATCAACATCATCACGCGGTAAGAGAAAGACATCCCGTAACAATAAAAATAAAACTGATTATATCATGAATGTTGACCAGGACAGTTGTTGCTTTTGAAATCATGGGAACCTATTGGGATTTTAATCCTTAATTTAGATTGCTAGTTTTGTCTGCAAAATCTTAAAAATGTCTCAAATGATTTTATTTTCAATCTAAAAATTAAATGTTTTCCTAATGCATCTAGGTGATTTTTACGTCTTACTGTATACCCGCATCACTCAGTTTGACACTTAAACACACTGAAATCTTTCTTTTTCTCAAAGATCTTTCCTTTCAGCTTCAGGCTAAAGTTATATTATTTGCTCTCTCTTTCTCTTTAGGAAGAACCTGAGCCTCATCACTGTGACCATGGGCGAGTCTTAGAGATGTATCAACAGGAAAGGAAGAAGAAAGATCAGTCACAGTCAGCATCAAAAGCAAACCTGGTGAGAAACGATACCTAATGTGAACACTGGAAGGCGAAAACAAACTGTCAATCCAACCACACAGAGTAATTTCTACTGCACAGAAACACATTTTTGCGCCTTAGTAAAGTACAAATTATCAATAGGATTTAGACTTTAATACTGAAAAGTGTTAAAGTAACATAATAACAAGGAAACACATTTAATGTTAATCACAGGACTTGTTACTGAATGTTTGAATGTATCCAGTGTTTTATGTAACATGTACATTTCAGGTTGACTATGAAGCGAAAAATAAATCACTGTCAGGGCTGAAAGAGCCCTCCAGAGGTGAGTGAAAGTTATTTCCAACCCAGAAACAGACATGCCATCATTAAAATAATGTCAACAATCCGCCACTAACTATCACTTTGTCTGCCTCTTCAGAGCAGCGCCTGCTGCCTTATATGATAACGATCGGTGACGGGATCCACAACTTTGCCGACGGCTTAGCGATCGGCGCAGCCTTCTCCCTGTCGTGGAAGTCCGGCCTGGCCACGTCGGTGGCTGTTCTCTGCCATGAACTACCACATGAGCTGGGTAGAGAACACACACCCCTAGGCAGACGTCACAGTCTGGTTTGATCCTTTTATATACTATCTATGGTTTGATCGTGAAAGATTTCTCCACATCATTCCCATTGCTCTTGTTTTCCTCCAGGGGATTTTGCCATTTTGCTCCACAGCGGCATCTCCATCCGCAAGGCGTTGCTTTTAAACGTGGGCAGTGCAATGACCTCGTTTGTCGGCCTGTACATCGCTCTGTCTGTAGCCACAGACCTCGCTACCAAACAGTGGATCGCTGCTGTTACAGCAGGCCTCTTCCTGTATGTGGGGCTGGCTGATATGGTGAGCGTTTACCAGACCATGTACTGTATGCTGTGGCCGGCATCAAAATAGGGTCTATGAGGTGTACATTAATTAATCTTTCCTCTTTCCCTCCTTCTAGCTCCCCACCATGGTCCACATCAGCAACAAGAGACCGTGGCTGATGTTTCTGCTGCAGAATATCGGTCTCCTGACTGGCTGGGGTGTCTTGTTGCTGCTGTCCCTTTACGAAGAGAGAATCAGTTTTTAAAAATGCAAACAGTCAAGACGCACAAGGATCTGCTCAGTGGCTTAATTTTGCTTCAGGCATAATCTCTGACCACAATGAGACACCCGGGACAAAGTTAAAAGACTTAAAGCAACAATATGTAACTTTTATACCTTAAAAATAAAAACTGTTTATAAGTTGGTCTAATAGTACAATAACTTCAAACAGGTAGAATGCCTGTTTTTAGCACTGTAGATTTGGCAGTGGGCTGCAGTTACGGCCCTGACAGTGTTTGTGCACACGACAGCCTTCTTTTAAATAGACCAGACCGGTACTATTTCATATGATCGCTGATGCTAAGAGACGGAAGAGGATGGTAACGCATGAAGCCAGGAAGAAAAAAACAGAAAGTGACCGAGCAAGAAGCTGGACTAGAGTGATTATTGGACAGGCTGTGGGCTACAAGTCTTTCGCTGAGTTGGTTAGCATCTGTTCCGGGTGCCGAAATTCATCTAAAACAAGTTATGTCTCAGGCATACATACAGATCAATCAATCAATCCATCTTACGCCGACAAATTTCCATTTCTAGTTAGTCTCTAACTATAGTAGTCAAAACTATCTCTACTAAAATCAGCATGTTATGAATTACCCTCTCCAGTGCAACATTAACCATGTAGCCACAGTCTGTAGACATCATGGCAACAGTTAAATAATGTTACACATTTATACAGAAGTTACTCCACATGCAAACAATGGGCTGTAGAAACTGGAGTCATATTTGGGCAAAATCTGGTAATATCTTTGACTAGGATTGCAAAGGGGTGGAAAGTTAGTAAATTTCCGGAAACTTTTCGGAAAATGTTCAAAAATATTTTAATACTTAGTTGAAAAAACTGCTTTTTACAGTCTAGAACGCTTGCCAGGACAGACATAACATAGTTAGAAAGACTTAGAGCACTTGGGTTGCTTTAAATTGAGTAAATTCTTGTTAATTCCCAAAATTCACGTTTATTCCCATATATTCCTGTTAATTCCCATGGAAAGTTTCCAACTTTGAAAATTCCCGGAATTTTGCAACCCTATCTTTGACCAATCAGAAACTATGACTGCCGAGGCACCGGCTTCGCTTGTCAACAAGTGTACATTGTCTATGGGGAAGCGTACAGCCCCATGTGTGTTTGAGGACAGTGCAGTTGAACTCAGACCATTGAATTGGCACCTAAGTGCTCCAAACTGAAATGCTACATGTTGTTGCTTTAAGTGGCAAAATGGTCCTTCCTGCTAACAGAAAGATAAACAACCTGTAAGAAGGGGAACCAAAAACGTCATACAAATTACAATTTCAACTATCAGACAAAAACGTCTTCGACTAATGATTTGTTATTTTCACCAAGTTTCAAATGTTGTACACTAATACTTTGTCCAGAAGACATTGTAAAGTAAGCTTTCCTGTATGTTTGAATCAAGACAGATGGTTTTATTATTATCAGGCACACCCCATGGAGGCAGGAAAAACATAAACACTATTCTGTTTTAACATTATCAACAGAAACCACAAACAGAGCTGCGGAAATAATACTTCTCTTAATCCCAGCAAAACTATCAGAAAAATATGATAAGCAGCAGGCCTGGGGTTACATGTAATGTAATGGACAATAACGTTTCTTATCTTATCTTTTAAAGAGTAAGATATTACAGGACTATTATACTGTATTGTATGACGCTTTACAGTTTAACGATTAGTATTTTACAGCATTTATGATAAAACTAAATGTATAAAACATTGTTAATACGTCATAATATTATTTTGTATTGTAAAAAATAAAAGTATTTCAAAATCCATTATGTACCGGTACTGTTTTCCATTTGATTTATTTTGTTTAAACCGCAGCCAGGTGGAGAATGAATGCACTTTTCCATTTACACTTTAAAATCAATGAGCCCTGAAGCGATGTGATGTCTGGTGCATAATAATCTGATTTCAATCTTATACGCTCAGCTTTATCAGCTGTTATGTAAGGAAACATTTGATTTTTCTTACCAGCATATATCATCGTGAGCGGTCGACCTGTATTTAAAAAAATTGGACCATGATTTTTTTTGCCATTTACTTTTAAATGTAACTGCAAAAAAAGACTTGTCACTCTTTTGTTTGCATGTAACCACAGATTTTGCTTTTCAGCCTGAAAACAGATCCAATCTTTTGAATGTTTTTACCTTTTGGTGAATGAATCCTGTTGAGGTGCAGAGGAAACTTGACATTCTCTTTATCCATTTCATCTAATCTCCTAGATTTACAGGTTACGTGAACCACTTAGTCAGGGACAGAGTCCGCCGACAACTCTTCGCACACAGACATAACATGATATAATATGTACAGTACATATGGAGCATGCTGTGTGTGTGTAATCAACTCACTCTCTCTCTGCCAAAGTGACCCATTTAATAACAGCATTTAGGGCTGTGTACTGATCCTTTAAGCATGTGCTGTGAAATAAATAAATTGCAGTTTACAGCACATTGCTGCTGACAGCAGGGGAAAAAGGTGTGTCCCTGAAGTCTGCTTTACAACAAAAGCAATCCATAACTTTAAACACCTACACTACATTACCTGAGGTTTTATGAGCCCCCGGGTTCATGTAAGTCACTCTGCTCATTAAACACTTGATAATTAACTATAAAACTGGACTTTGAGCTTTTTATACAATAAACTTCAATATACATCTTTTGCAGAAGCTATTACATTTTACAGAGACTTGAAAGCTGGATGGGCATTTTTACAACTGTATGAGAAGAAGTTAAGTGAAAGGACAAAGAAAGACTTAGATGGAAGAAACAGCACAGGGCGGAAATAAGGAGACTGTCAGTTCCCGCTTAGGGGTCCATCTAGAAAATGTATGGAAAAGCAATTGAATTCAAAAAGTGAAACATGCAAATATTCTAGATTCATTACACATAAAGTGAAATATTTCAAGTTTTTATTTTTTATTTAGCTGATTACGACTTTCAACTCATAAAAATCCCCTATTTCAAAATATTAGAATATTGCAAAAGACCAGTATAAAAAAAGGATGTACTGTATAATACAGAAATACAGGCACAGGCTGATCACCTCCATGCCACACTGCATTAATGCAGTAATTTGTGCAAAAGGAGCTCCATCAAATTACAAAGTGCATAAGTGAATTTTATGAATTATTCAGAAGGTCGACATTTCTGTATTATAAATCCTTGTTTTATAGGTCTTTATGTAATCTATATGTAATCTCCTAATTTTCCTGAAAACATAGAACTTTATAGGAGAGCATAAAGGTGTGAAGGAAGTTCTTTTAAGGTTGGAGGTCAACTCAGGTGGAAGAAAATTTCAGGAGACTTGGATGAATTATGAAGCAATATTTATTACAGACTCGGCCAAGGAGAACCGGACTGCAACTCTCGTGACTTTCACTTAAATTCTGCCAGACACATGCATAGAGCTAGGTATTAACCTTGTGCTATCTCTAACACCTCCCCGGCTCGGGCACCAAGCGTACCAATGTTTTGGTTCAGAGCTGTACACAGTGAACCATAACATTCTGGAGTCTAAGAGATGAGACTTTATCTATACAACTGACCTAAGTCAGTGTGTCCTACCAGGCTCCAAGGTTGACCTAGAGTCTGAGAGACAGACACACAAGATAGGCATATATGAACTATTAATCTTTACCATTAATATTACAACTAAAGACCCAAAATTCCCTCACAAAAGGAAGAGTATTTCAGCAAATTAAGCTTATCAAAGAGAGGTGAAGTAGACTTAAGTGTCAGTTACTGTAATTGTTAGAATGCTAAGCTGAGTGACAGCATCTAGCAAAATAACAGTGTCTGGCTGTTACTCTGTTCCACTGAAGGAAGGTGTTGTTGAATCTGAGCTCACAGCTCACTACCAATGACATGGTTGAAACAGAATGACATCACTGTATCCCGCCAACAAATTAACATCTTTTTTGCCATGCTAGTGTCATAGCAAAGTGTCCAGTCCAGTCCACCACTCTTGTCCAGACCCATGGTTATCAGCAACACCTGTTATTTTCCCACAATGACAAAATACCTGCTGAGTAAAAAAGCCAATTATGAGTTCACAGGAAATATATTAGAAATATACAAACAATTTGTTGTTTAGTTTTTTGCTCCTCATAACGTATGACTAAAATAATCTATTCATATATCAAGATATCTTCTTCACCACACCCATTTACCATTATCCCTGACCTTCACCCTACATTTCCCAGGAAAGGCTGACTTCATGATGGCTTAGTTTTTTTCCATTTCGTGTTCCTCCCACATAGCTACAGTATTTATACCATTGCCTGGAAGCTAAACTTATCAGTCTTCTCTATGATAGGCCACAGTATGAAGTTAAAGGAATAGTTCACCAATTTTCAACGTTATTTATGTTTTTTTATGGTATGAACATAGCTTCACATTTGATGATAAGTTGTTAGCAGATATTTAAACGCCAGAGTCCACGGTTAAACCCTAATGAAGAAAGAAGAAGCTTAGCTGCCACGGCTGTTATGTCTGACTTTGATCTCCCTTCAAAAATTGTCTCTCCCCATAATAGCTTCGCATTTTGGAAAATATGACTTTTTTACTGACTGTTGGATGCACAGCTTAAAATGGTTAAGATGGTATCAGAAGATGGTTAGCTTAGTGTAATGCTAGGATACAGCTGGTAGGCAGATGTTGTTATCTGAATCAGACTAACCATTTCCCAATGTTTCCAGTCTTTATACTAAGCTAAGCTGCTAGCTGTTGCTTTCTAAATGTTTATAAATCACTTCCTGCATGTGTTTTGATGAAGGTGAGTAAATATTAAATGAGTATACATGTAAGAAAGTGTAGTGTATTTCGTTATGACACATTCTAAGATTAATGATAAATCAGGAGATTGTTTAATTACATACAGAGTTAACTATAAGGGGAGCCAGGAGTAGCTCTCATGGGTATATGTGTGTGCAGGATAGGAATGTGTATTGCTGAGTGGGGGAAGCCATAGGTGAGATTTCTGTAGGTTACTCAGCATGCACACAAAGGGAGGCTCCGGGGTGACTGGCTTGTAGGGGCAATTTAGGACAGTTTGGTTAAGATTTAACAGCTAATTTATTGGCCCCTAGCTAAAGGGATTGTCCTAAAGTTACTGAATCAGACTTCCTGGCCCCAAATGGCATTTCACCTTCATATCACCTGACCTACAGAGCTAGTTAGGGTCCACCAATCAGGAGTTAGGCGAGGTGGAGCTTACTGACCTAAGGACCAATCAACTCACTTAGATTTCAGGTTATAGGCCACCACAATTCAGGAAGAGACAGGTTTTTAGCTTACAGGAATTCTTAATAGCTTTTTGTTTTGTGCATGTACCTCTATTAGTTTTTGGCTACAAACACTTTAACTTTTTATTGGCTTCGTTTTGACTGCAGGATGAGTTTTGTTGTTTAAATAAAAGAATTGTTCCCGAGACCTCCTCATCTGCCTCAAACTGCGTCTTCTTTCATCAACCCACTACCAACGCCGTTGTTCTGAGTAAAGGCCGAAAATACACTGCAAAAGCATTACAAAGATATTCCAGTCAATGCAAGTTAATATTTTTCTTAACTTTGTTTGAAGTTTCTTCAGTCAACAACAATGACATCACTGGAGTGGGATGGGCTGGTCCGAACAGGAAAAAAAAACACTTTGCTTTTCACTCTTCTATTTTTACTTCCTCATATCAGTTTGTATCTGGGTCAGGGCGATTTTTCTCTCTGATGGTTTTAATACTTATACAAACGAAACTTAAAAAACAAGATAAGAGTCAGATACAATTTGTAGAACAGGAAATTCCTAAGATTTTTTAAATAAATGTCACAGCAAGATTGAAATAGAAAAATAAAAATATTTTATTTAATTACAGTCTACAAAGAAAAACGTATATATGTGCAGTATATGATGTATGATTAGTCCAAAAAGTATGTATAAAACTGGTGTTTATGGTCAAATACTTTAAAACCAAACCATCAAGTGAGGAGATAAGTGAACATTAAGTGTGTGTGTGAGAATCGTCCATCACATGAAGCCAATGATCTCCTGAGTGGCCAATTTGATGAGCTGGTTGTACTTCCTCCAGTAGCGTCTGTCCCTGCCGTAGACTTGAGCAGGATAACAAGGACTCGCTGAAACAGAGGCCAAGTCTTAACTTTCAGTAAACGCAAGTCCTCAAATGATCCACACACACTGCTGATAACGGCACTCTATATCATGCTCAGGTTAACAACACTTATCTGGGATAGATTGATAGAGTCCTGGAACTATTCCCATTACTGTCATTATTGTTTATACAGTCCACCATTCTTTATAAAGACAGGGACACACAAAATGACCCCTGATTTTTCTAGGTCAGGTCTCAAGTTAGCACAATTAATTATGTATTATATTCTGTTCAGCACAGAAAATCTTCAAAATAAAATGTACAGTTTAGATTAAAAAACCCTGCAAACTGCTGGCAGACTCACAGGGACCACTAGGGAAACTTCACATCAGTTAAGGCACTGCTTTTTTCTTTTAAATATATGCAATAGCCGTTGAGAAACAAATTACAAGTGAGAAGATAGAACACATAGAAACACATAGAAACACAAAGATTTCCAAAATGAGTTGTGAGCCCAGTCTTTCAAAGGTTAAATTGTCAAGCCTCACACTTTATTTGTTGGTCCTTTAACACCCTCTAGAGGTTAAGAGTCATTTCACTGGATAACCTGCAGTTTGGCTTTGCAGTCGAGGCACTGAAGTGATAAAGTAGACCCGATCCATTAGAATTTTAAAGCTACATGATTTAAAAGCTTTTCGCAGTAACCTGCAAGGCCACGTTAAACCTCTCATAGTGGCATCTGTGACTCAGATAAAGTACTATTAAAAATACCGTTCTGGTTCATAAAATGCTTGACTGACCCCAATACTTGAAACTGCTGTAAGTATATTAACTTAAGTACAGTATTTAAGTACAAGTTTGATGTACTTCATGCTACTTTACTTGATTACAATTCAGTGGGAAATATTGTTTTTTTTACTCCACTATAAATCATCTGACCGCTTTAGTTACTGGATAAGAAAATATATGACTGATTAACTAAATTAATTAATCAGCAACTTTTTTTTAAATAATCCTGTAGTAATTGTTCAAGCGACTATATGTCATGGTGCAAGCTTGTTGGTGCAAGGAATTGCTGCTTTTTCTTTGAATAGTTCAAATGTCTAATAGTACATTGTCCTGATTATACTTTTACTAAGTAACATTTTAAGACTTTTAAATGGAATGGAATATTCTTGCAGGCTGACATTAGTATTTTTACTTAAAATAATCCAATCCTCAGTCCTCCACATACTTGTATATTTTGTAGGAAAATCAACATATTAATGCATTGTGCGGTGCTCTCACCTATGCCGTGCAAGATTCTAGCAACAGCTCTTCCAGAAAATTTCTCATCACTTCGGTTAGAGAGAAAACTTCTGATGTCCGCTCTGATCTGATTCTCCCAGTCCAACAACTACAAAACACACACAAATAAACTACAAGTTCCAAAACACTCAGGATACAGATTTAACCAAAACTCCTGATGACGATCATGTGTGTTCTACCTTATATTTGTCGAGCTCATCGTCCACTGGTGCGAGTGTGTGGCCTCGGTCTCGCCTCTTGTCAAAATACTCAGAGAGAAGGCGTTTCAGCTTGAGACTACGACTTTCATCCAAATCATCCACGCATGATGATACGTTTTGGTACGCAACGCTGCAACACACACACACACACACACAGACAAAAGGTAGTGAAGACAAGTGGATGACAGTACAAATAAAGTTGCACATGTTGAGGAAGTAGAATTACAATTTATCAATCAGAAAATACCCAAAAAAAAAATAATTCAAGGCTGTGTTTTTTTTTTATGACAAATTAAACTGGAACGTACAAACATGAAGCTCTAGTGTGTGTGTGTGTGTGTGTGTGTGTGTGTGTGTGTTTATACCTTTTGAAGGCATTGAAGCAGGCGCTCAGCTGGTATAGCTGTGTTCTCTCTTGGCTCTGCACTCGATTGTAAAGAAAGTGACAGACTCTGTCCAGCTCGTCATCGCTGAGGTCGCCATAGGAGCGGAAGTAGAACGACAGGGAGGAGAATTCAACAAGGACACCGCTACGTCCGCCAGCTGAAACACAGACACTAATGATAAATTGTTGATTGGCGTCTTCATTTATACATTTTTACTTGGTCCACTTTATGCATTACACGTACCCTTACTAGTGCTCCACTGCAGCTGTCTGATTCCCCTCTTCACGAGGGGAAGCTGCCATCCCATAGTGTCCGCAACCTCCACCACATCAAACTCCAGGTCATCGCACGCCTCCACCCGCTCTCCTGCCATCCGTCTCCTGGCCAACACCACGGCAACAGGAGGGCAACTGTGGAAAGTCAAAATAACTAGGTAAATAAAGTCAAATAAGATTTTGTCCAACATCTTGTTTTTCCTATATATAAAACACACACAATGCAGCCTGGCACAATCACATAGATTTTTGGTTGTAAATCTTTCAGTGTTATGTAGTGGCTTTTCATACATTTTAGTGATTTTCTGAAGTTGTCTTGGTCCCTCATAGCAACTGACTTTACACAAAGACATCGTGGGGTGGAGGAGTTCGACAAAGCGCTGGGGATGAAGCTCCAGATAGCAGAGCAATGTTTCCACACCTGAAACAAACATATACAAAAAGAAAGAAAAGGCCAAATCTTACTTTATTCCGAACAATCTGTTTTTCCTCCCACTTATATTATCTGTCTGTTGATTCACACACTTATTATTTTTGTATTGTTTTTTTCATTTGTTCGTCCGTTTACCTTCCTCTGTGATGTCGAGAGCCGCCACAGTTTGTTCCATGGGGATGGCTCTCTCGTGCGTGTGACACACTCGCTCTCTGGGCCAACCACTGCTCTCCTCTTCCTGGTCCTTAAGCCAATCCCCTGCTTCTTTCACCTCCTCATCCTTGGGATTTTTTGAACCATCAGCTTCTTCATCTTCAAATGTCTTCTCATCTTTCTTCTCCTCCTCCTCCACCTCTTTTTCCTTTCCTTCATCTCCATGTTCCTGGAGGGGGAGATCCGCTGCATCGGTATGTGACGTCTCCTTGTAGTGAAAATAAGGTCCCATCAAATAATTTTTTACAGAAATTCTTGTTTCCTATTCGGATTTATTTGAGAAAATGTGTTGTGAATAAAATAAAATGTATCAACCTATTAACGGCATTTTAATTTTGTTTTAATGGGTGAATAAGTATATAAGAAAGAGAAGATTTTTATTTATTTTTTTAAAGATCTTTTCCTTTTAAATTACCTGTGCAATAGACAGTGCTGGTACGTCTGTATGCACTATGTCCTTCTCGGTGGGAGGGTTCAGGCTGCTCTCCTGATCACACACATCCATCATTTCCAGCAGATCCGAATCCTCAATGTCCTTTACACACAGACAGTTTTAGTGGGAAGTTTTCGTTTTAGTACCATGCTCTCAAAGCTATTTTTTGAGAAAAAACATTAAGCAACAACACACACAAACACACATAAGCACAACAGACCAGTAGTTACCTCCACAAGTTCCTGTTTTTCCTGTTGTTTCTGGTGGATCTGTTTACATTTGCACGGAGGGAAAACCTTCTGCACCAGCTTCTTGACTGTGTAGTAGTCCACTGTGTCCGCATAGATATGACGACGGAGCTCATGGAGGTCACAACCCTACCTACACACACACACACACACACACACACACACACACACACACACACAAATAATAATACATCTCTCTAATCCATCTGTCTTCACCGTGCATGCTTCACATTGCTGAAACTGCAATATCACCAAATTTGGTGTTTAGCCCAATTTACTAACTTAAATAGACGGATGAGTCTTACCTCCGGGTCCAGAAAGAGGTGACAGTGTGCTGGTATTCCGTCTCTTCCTGCCCTCCCAATCTCCTGAACGTAGCTCTCAAAGCTCTGGAACAACATTTAAGGGAAAGTGATAAAGTTAAAACTTGGGCCTATAGTGTTTGCACAGAATATTGAGTTTACTTGTAAAATGGAGCTTTAATATTAAACAGAATCTATCTGACAAAGTACATTCTGTGGTATATTGACATTTCTAAGGGGTAAGACAAAGCCTTGTGAATCTTTCCCAGTTACTTTGAACACCTGCCAATAAAGGACAACAGGGCAAACTGCCTCTGCTGATGAAAATGTTATGATGTGATGTTTTATGTGCAGATTATGTGTAAGATATTCAGAGTTGCACAATGAGTCAGAATGAAGTAGCAGTCAGTTTAAATGTGAGTACAACATTTGTGGAGCTCTTTCTTCAGCCATATTAGACCAATATTCACCTTAGGCATGTTGTAGTGGACGATACCACGGACGTCAGATTTATCGAGGCCCATGCCAAACGCCACGGTGGCCACCACGATCCTGAGCTCCCCGCACATGAAGTTGTTCTGGACGCGACGGCGCTCTGACCCTGACAGACCGGCGTGGTACGACTCCGCCTGCCATTTAAGAGGCTTACGAATCTTCTTCCTTGCTAAATGCAGAAACGGGGTAGACATTAGTACTATGAAAACATTAAGACAAAAAAATTAAAGGAGCTTAACAAATCAAATGAAGTTAAGTTAAGCTTTTTGAGGGATATAATACAAGAACTTTACATTTATTAGTTTGAAATCTAGAATGTCGGATATAGAAGTTTTTTTTTTTATTTCCCCCTGTGAAAATATTTCAAATCGATCCAAAATATGAATCACTCCACCCTCACCCAGGTCTTTCTTTCTCTGTGATGAAGGGTTATGCAGTTCCTGACTGCTGGAGTCTTTGTTTTCTTTCAACAGCACCCCCTGCAGGCAGGTCCTGAGCAGCGCTGATATTCAAGAGGTCTCCTCTCTCCTGGTGCAGTAGACGATGATGGAGTCCAGACAGCCAAACCGATCACCTTTTAACAAGGACACTAAAGCCTTAATGCGTAAAAGCAGGAGAGACGGGGAGAAAGTGAGAGCGTTTTCAAATATTTCTAGACACAAACAAGGAGGCAGATAGCGTCTATGAACACAGTCTAAATACATTTTAAAAACCATGCCACTCATCACACCTGATCCTTTTCTTTATCCATGGACACGGACAGACACAGGTTATGGGGCACTGCTGCAGAGCGGACTGCAATGCCGTCCCGATCAGTGATGTCCAGATGTCGCGCAATGTCTATTGCAGTGGACAGAGTGGCCGTAGCTGTGAGGCCCAGCAAGCACTGCACTCCCAAACGCTCCCTTAGTACCTACGGACAAACATAAATGATATCTTTGTTCAATCAATAAATATCCTTCATTTAAAAAATGTTTAAAAAAAAACCTGGGAAAAGAGATAAAGTGACTTGCAAGTACTTTTTGCTATACATGCAAGTACAACACACAAGAATGTGTGTGTGATTGGCCACTGATGGGCCAACATTGGTGCTAAGGACGCACACACCAACCTTGCAGAGTCGTAGGTAGCAGGGTCTAAAGTTGTGCGACCACTCCGAGACGCAGTGAGCTTCGTCTATGCAGGCGAAGGCCACAGGAGGGAGCTCCTGAGCAGAGGGCAGACACCCTGCACCCGAACCACCTCCACCAACCAGAGCCTCCGGAGAGAGGAGCAACACACACACCTCGCCCGACTTCACCTGGAGAAACAGAGGACGAAAAAATGTAGAGGAACTATTTTTGGAACATTTTGTGATTTTATTATGTTATTTCTAGACAAATGAGGGGAAGAAAAGTAATGAAAATTGCGGGACTTTCAAAATTTGGTAATTAAAGCTTTCTATTGTGTCCATTACCTTTTCTATGGCAGCTTCTCTCTGTTTCATGGTCATGTTGGAGTGGATACAGGCAGCTTTCAGTTTGTATGGTATGCCCGACAGCTACACACACAGAAACACAAGACAGATACAACAAAATATGATTGAACTGAAGCTGGGTGATTGAGGGAGGTTGGACTTGACAGTGACAGATAATTTAGGTAAACTTTTCCTTTTTCTTTTATATGTTGTTGAGTGAGTGAGTGAGTGAGTGAGTGAGTGAGTGAGTGAGTGAGCAGATTACCTGGTCGTCCATCAGTGAGACGAGAGGTGAAATGACCAAAGTGATGGATTTTGATCGCTGAGCGTACAGGTAGGCTGGGAGCTGATAGCACAGTGATTTACCCATCCCTGTTGACAACACTACGAGGGTAGAGAGTCCTAAAGACAAAGTGAGAGAAAGAAAGACATGAATACATAGATTTGACACATACAGACGTGTGGTGTGTCTTCTCCTATGTGAGTATTGTACTAACCCGACAGGATCCTCATGATGGCCTCCTCTTGTCCTTCTCTAAACGACTGATAGCCGATCTCTTTCAGAGCTGCGAACACCTCAGCAGGTGTTTCTAAACACACACACACACACACAAATGTTAAACATGTACATTTTTCAATTAGACACAGTTTTCAATGTAAGGAGCACATTAGGTGTTTACCCTGGACTTTCCCGTCATCTGTGAGCGGATAAAGAGGTTCCACTGGTGGTGGAGCGGCGGGACGTTCATAGTCGGGACGCATGACATTCAGCAACACGTCGTCTCTCTGTTTCCCATCCACCTCCTTGTCTTGATGCGCTCGCTCCTCGTTGATACCAGAAGACGCCGCTGGAACAACACAAAGATATCTATTTCAAACACATGCAATACAGCAGCCCAAGATGATTTTGCAGCCAATTCTCACAAACAATGTGATCTGATTTCTTTAGTTGTATTGAATACTGCAGAACAAAGTACAATACTTGATCAAACCAGCAACTCAAGAAAAATAATCTTGTATTAGGGCACTAAAGTTATAAAAATGTAATTAATTAATAGGTATGTGATGAGTTTATGACAATAAATGTCTAGGTAATAATAATCCATGTGTTCCCTCTGTAAACCTCCACTGTACTGCAGTACTACTGCTGTGTAAGCATAGAGTATATTGGCCATTATTAGACAAAATTAAATGTAACTAGAATTGCAATTCCTTGAAGAAATTGCGGTGTGAATGCTGACGCTGATGTTGAAGAAGCTGACGCTTCACTGCTGAATGTTGATGAAGAACGAAGGATGAATATATCTGAATCAACAGAATGGTTGAATAATAGAATGTTTGAAAAATGTGGAATATTTGGAAGTTTGAATGGATTTTCTAGCTGAATTGAGGAATGAATTATGACCTTGAAGTATGACCTCCAAAATGTTATCAGTTCATCTTTGAGTCAGAATCAACATTTGTGCAAAATTTGAAGAAAAACCGTGGAAGCGTTCATGAGAATGCAGTCACAAAAGGCAACGTCACAGTGACCTTGAAATTTGACCTTTGACCTCTAAACTCTTGTGATGTCATCTCTGAGTCATAATGAACATCTGTGCAAAATTTTAAGAAAATCCGGTGAAGTCTAAAATTTGGTGTTGGAACGGGGAATTGAACCCCCAACCCTGTGTTCAGCTCAATCTGGATACTACCATGTAATGTCCTGAAGGAGCTGAACATGTAGAATGTGGTATGAAGTTTATCGGATGAAAACTGACTGAGTAAAGGCAACTTGAATTGTGTGTGTATGTGTGTGTGTGTGTGTATGTGTGTGTGTGTGTGTGTGTCTGTGTGTGTATGTGTGTGTGTGTGTGTGTGTGTGTGCTTAATGTGCCATATGCACTTACCACGAGACATGCTTCCCTTCACACAAACATTTGAGGTGAAAATTGTATTCCCTCAGCTGGAATCGAACCTGAGACCTTTGAACTACGAGACCTGGGCTTAAACCACTAAGCCACCAGACCTGTGTTCAATAACATAACAAGAGAACTATATATTGCTATGGTGCTGTTGTCACAGCTAATCAGGGCCAATTGGTAACAGCTGTGTTACCTCTCCACCTCTGTGGTATATGTAGGGGGTGTGTGTGTGTGTGTGTGTGTGTGTGTGTGTGTGTGTGTGTGTGTGTGTGTGTGTGTGTCTGTCTGGTGTGTGTGTGTGTGTGTGTGTGTGTGTGTGTGTGTGTGTGTGTCTCTCCCTCTCCCTCTCTCTCTTTATGGAGTTGGACCTATATTGGCCTATGATGTCATCGTTGAGTCAAAGACAGCCAGTGCACTGTAATGGTCACCATGGTGACAGACAGCTAATCAGTGTCAAGTGTAAACAGCTGTACTGGTAATCTACACAGGTACAGCCACTTGTGTCCCCAAATCCCCTGTCACACAGACAGAGGTTTTAAATGAACGCTAAGCCCGAACTAATGGCTGTATCTCGCAAACCGTTTGTCTGACAGAAAAAATGATGGTACCGTGAGAATGAGAAGATTCCAATTAATATTCACTGTGACATTTGGGTCTGTATTGTAAACAATTTGGTTAGGCCAGCAAGTTGAAAATGGAGTTCATTTGACATCCGATCATGGAGTGTAGCTCCATCCACTCACTGTTTGATTTTGAGTTTGCGTGCCTTCAAACAAGGCTGTCTCATGAGAAAACTATACATTTGTTGAAAAAACTGTTCATAGATTATGAAAGAGGGAAGTCAGCTGAATATTTATATGTTAGAATCATGTTTCTAGGATGACGTATGAATGAGCAGATAGGTTTGGCGTCATGTCCAAACTCTTCGAGTTTGGATCCTTCCCTATTCATTTGCATGGAGAGACTTTTATGTTTAATAAACCTTTAATATCTCTGAAGTTATACATTTTATGAAAAAATAGTGAATTATGAAAGTGTGCAACTGTGCACGACGAACAGGAAGAGCTTGAAATCGAGTTTCTACGATGAAGTATGAATGAGTAGGGACCATCATAATTTTGCATGAAATATTAAAATTCATAAAAGTTGAATTTATTTGAAATTTTGCAGTGTAGCAAAAAATTCTGAATCATACAGATTAATGTCCTGAAATAGCTGAACAATTGAAGGTGTATATGAAGTTTGTGGGAATAAGTATTAATGAGTGGCTGGGATCTGAATATTTTTCATAAAACGTTGAATAAATATGAAATTATGAATTTTTTTGAAAATGTTGAAATGGTCCTAGAAAGCCCTTGAAGAGCTGAAAATATTGATATGTTGAACATGTATGAAGGTTGAAGTATGTTGAAGTTATTGAAGGCCTAAAAAGTGGCGGAATAAAAATAATAATAATAACTAGAATTGCAATTCCTTGAAGAAATTGCGGTGTGAATGCTGACGCTGATGTTGAAGAAGCTGACGCTTCACTGCTGAATGTTGATGAAGAACGAAGGATGAATATATCTGAATCAACAGAATGGTTGAATAATAGAATGTTTGAAAAATGTGGAATATTTGGAAGTTTGAATGGATTTTCTAGCTGAATTGAGGAATGAATTATGACCTTGAAGTATGACCTCCAAAATGTTATCAGTTCATCTTTGAGTCAGAATCAACATTTGTGCAAAATTTGAAGAAAAACCGTGGAAGCGTTCATGAGAATGCAGTCACAAAAGGCAACGTCACAGTGACCTTGAAATTTGACCTTTGACCTCTAAACTCTTGTGATGTCATCTCTGAGTCATAATGAACATCTGTGCAAAATTTTAAGAAAATCCGGTGAAGTCTAAAATTTGGTGTTGGAACGGGGAATTGAACCCCCAACCCTGTGTTCAGCTCAATCTGGATACTACCATGTAATGTCCTGAAGGAGCTGAACATGTAGAATGTGGTATGAAGTTTATCGGATGAAAACTGACTGAGTAAAGGCAACTTGAATTGTGTGTGTGTATGTGTGTGTGTGTGTGTATGTGTGTGTGTGTGTGTGTGTGTGTGTGTGCTTAATGTGCCATATGCACTTACCACGAGACATGCTTCCCTTCACACAAACATTTGAGGTGAAAATTGTATTCCCTCAGCTGGAATCGAACCTGAGACCTTTGAACTACGAGACCTGGGCTTAAACCACTAAGCCACCAGACCTGTGTTCAATAACATAACAAGAGAACTATATATTGCTATGGTGCTGTTGTCACAGCTAATCAGGGCCAATTGGTAACAGCTATGTTACCTCTCCACCTCTGTGGTATATGTAGGGGGTGTGTGTGTGTGTGTGTGTGTGTGTGTGTGTGTGTGTGTGTGTGTGTGTGTGTGTGTCTGGTGTGTGTGTGTGTGTGTGTGTGTGTGTGTGTGTGTGTGTGTGTGTGTGTCTCTCCCTCTCCCTCTCTCTCTTTATGGAGTTGGACCTATATTGGCCTATGATGTCATCGTTGAGTCAAAGACAGCCAGTGCACTGTAATGGTCACCATGGTGACAGACAGCTAATCAGTGTCAAGTGTAAACAGCTGTACTGGTAATCTACACAGGTACAGCCACTTGTGTCCCCAAATCCCCTGTCACACAGACAGAGGTTTTAAATGAACGCTAAGCCCGAACTAATGGCTGTATCTCGCAAACCGTTTGTCTGACAGAAAAAATGATGGTACCGTGAGAATGAGAAGATTCCAATTAATATTCACTGTGACATTTGGGTCTGTATTGTAAACAATTTGGTTAGGCCAGCAAGTTGAAAATGGAGTTCATTTGACATCCGATCATGGAGTGTAGCTCCATCCACTCACTGTTTGATTTTGAGTTTGCGTGCCTTCAAACAAGGCTGTCTCATGAGAAAACTATACATTTGTTGAAAAAACTGTTCATAGATTATGAAAGAGGGAAGTCAGCTGAATATTTATATGTTAGAATCATGTTTCTAGGATGACGTATGAATGAGCAGATAGGTTTGGCGTCATGTCCAAACTCTTCGAGTTTGGATCCTTCCCTATTCATTTGCATGGAGAGACTTTTATGTTTAATAAACCTTTAATATCTCTGAAGTTATACATTTTATGAAAAAATAGTGAATTATGAAAGTGTGCAACTGTGCACGACGAACAGGAAGAGCTTGAAATCGAGTTTCTACGATGAAGTATGAATGAGTAGGGACCATCATAATTTTGCATGAAATATTAAAATTCATAAAAGTTGAATTTATTTGAAATTTTGCAGTGTAGCAAAAAATTCTGAATCATACAGATTAATGTCCTGAAATAGCTGAACAATTGAAGGTGTATATGAAGTTTGTGGGAATAAGTATTAATGAGTGGCTGGGATCTGAATATTTTTCATAAAACGTTGAAGAAGTATGAAATTATGAAATTTTTTGAAAATGTTGAAATGGTCCTAGAAAGCCCTTGAAGAGCTGAAAATAATGATATGTGGAACATGTATGAAGGTTGAAGTATGTTGAAGTTATTGAACGCCTAAAAAGTGGCGGAATAAAAATAATAATAATAATAAGAATAAATACGCAGAATATTAAAGCTGTGAATGCTTTCAGCATTCACACCAACTAGAATTGCAATTCCTTGAAGAAATTGCGGTGTGAATGCTGACGCTGATGTTGAAGAAGCTGACGCTTCACTGCTGAATGTTGATGAAGAACGAAGGATGAATATATCTGAATCAACAGAATGGTTGAATAATAGAATGTTTGAAAAATGTGGAATATTTGGAAGTTTGAATGGATTTTCTAGCTGAATTGAGGAATGAATTATGACCTTGAAGTATGACCTCCAAAATGTTATCAGTTCATCTTTGAGTCAGAATCAACATTTGTGCAAAATTTGAAGAAAAACCGTGGAAGCGTTCATGAGAATGCAGTCACAAAAGGCAACGTCACAGTGACCTTGAAATTTGACCTTTGACCTCTAAACTCTTGTGATGTCATCTCTGAGTCATAATGAACATCTGTGCAAAATTTTAAGAAAATCCGGTGAAGTCTAAAATTTGGTGTTGGAACGGGGAATTGAACCCCCAACCCTGTGTTCAGCTCAATCTGGATACTACCATGTAATGTCCTGAAGGAGCTGAACATGTAGAATGTGGTATGAAGTTTATCGGATGAAAACTGACTGAGTAAAGGCAACTTGAATTGTGTGTGTATGTGTGTGTGTGTGTGTGTGTGTGTGTATGTGTGTGTGTGTGTGTGTGTGCTTAATGTGCCATATGCACTTACCACGAGACATGCTTCCCTTCACACAAAGATTTGAGGTGAAAATTGTATTCCCTCAGCTGGAATCGAACCTGAGACCTTTGAACTACGAGACCTGGTCTTAAACCACTAAGCCACCAGACCTGTATTCAATAATATAACAAGAGAACTATATATTGCTATGGTGCTGTGGTCACAACTAATCAGGGCCAATTGGTAACAGCTGTGTTACCTCTCCACCTTTAGAGCACACCGAAGCGCATGCCTCGAACTTCTGCCTCTCACACGCAAACCGTTTGTCTGACAGAAAAAATGATCGTACCGTGAGAATGAGAAGATTCCAATTAATATTCACTGTGAAATTTGGGTCTGTATTGTAAACAATTTGGTTAGGCCAGCAAGTTGAAAATGGAGTTCATTTGACATCCGATCATGGAGTGTAGCTCCATCCACTCACTGTTTGATTTTGAGTTTGCGTGCCTTCAAACAAGGCTGTCTCATGAGAAAACTATACATTTGTTGAAAAAACTGTTCATAGATTATGAAAGAGGGAAGTCAGCTGAATATTTATATGTTAGAATCATGTTTCTAGGATGACGTATGAATGAGCAGATAGGTTTGGCGTCATGTCCAAACTCTTCGAGTTTGGATCCTTCCCTATTCATTTGCATGGAGAGACTTTTATGTTTAATAAACCTTTAATATCTCTGAAGTTATACATTTTATGAAAAAATTGTGAATTATGAAAGTGTGCAACTGTGCACGACGAACAGGAAGAGCTTGAAATCGAGTTTCTACGATGAAGTATGAATGAGTAGGGACCATCATAATTTTGCATGAAATATTAAAATTCATAAAAGTTGAATTTATTTGAAATTTTGCAGTGTAGCAAAAAATTCTGAATCATACAGATTAATGTCCTGAAATAGCTGAACAATTGAAGGTGTATATGAAGTTTGTGGGAATAAGTATGAATGAGTGGCTGGGATCTGAATATTTTTCATAAAACGTTGAAGAAGTATGAAATTATGAAATTTTTTGAAAATGTTGAAATGGTCCTAGAAAGCCCTTGAAGAGCTGAAAATAATGATATGTGGAACATGTATGAAGGTTGAAGTATGTTGAAGTTATTGAAGGCCTAAAAAGTGGCGGAATAAAAATAATAACTAGAATTGCAATTCCTTGAAGAAATTGCGGTGTGAATGCTGACGCTGATGTTGAAGAAGCTGACGCTTCACTGCTGAATGTTGATGAAGAACGAAGGATGAATATATCTGAATCAACAGAATGGTTGAATAATAGAATGTTTGAAAAATGTGGAATATTTGGAAGTTTGAATGGATTTTCTAGCTGAATTGAGGAATGAATTATGACCTTGAAGTATGACCTCCAAAATGTTATCAGTTCATCTTTGAGTCAGAATCAACATTTGTGCAAAATTTGAAGAAAAACCGTGGAAGCGTTCATGAGAATGCAGTCACAAAAGGCAACGTCACAGTGACCTTGAAATTTGACCTTTGACCTCTAAACTCTTGTGATGTCATCTCTGAGTCATAATGAACATCTGTGCAAAATTTTAAGAAAATCCGGTGAAGTCTAAAATTTGGTGTTGGAACGGGGAATTGAACCCCCAACCCTGTGTTCAGCTCAATCTGGATACTACCATGTAATGTCCTGAAGGAGCTGAACATGTAGAATGTGGTATGAAGTTTATCGGATGAAAACTGACTGAGTAAAGGCAACTTGAATTGTGTGTGTATGTGTGTGTGTGTGTGTGTATGTGTGTGTGTGTGTGTGTGTGTGTGTGTGTGCTTAATGTGCCATATGCACTTACCACGAGACATGCTTCCCTTCACACAAACATTTGAGGTGAAAATTGTATTCCCTCAGCTGGAATCGAACCTGAGACCTTTGAACTACGAGACCTGGGCTTAAACCACTAAGCCACCAGACCTGTGTTCAATAACATAACAAGAGAACTATATATTGCTATGGTGCTGTTGTCACAGCTAATCAGGGCCAATTGGTAACAGCTGTGTTACCTCTCCACCTCTGTGGTATATGTAGGGGGTGTGTGTGTGTGTGTGTGTGTGTGTGTGTGTGTGTGTGTCTGGTGTGTGTGTGTGTGTGTGTGTGTGTGTGTGTGTGTGTGTGTGTGTGTGTGTGTGTGTGTGTGTGTGTGTGTGTGTGTGTGTGTGTGTGTGTCTCTCCCTCTCCCTCTTTATGGAGTTGGACCTATATTGGCCTATGATGTCATCGTTGAGTCAAAGACAGCCAGTGCACTGTAATGGTCACCATGGTGACAGACAGCTAATCAGTGTCAAGTGTAAACAGCTGTACTGGTAATCTACACAGGTACAGCCACTTGTGTCCCCAAATCCCCTGTCACACAGACAGAGGTTTTAAATGAACGCTAAGCCCGAACTAATGGCTGTATCTCGCAAACCGTTTGTCTGACAGAAAAAATGATGGTACCGTGAGAATGAGAAGATTCCAATTAATATTCACTGTGACATTTGGGTCTGTATTGTAAACAATTTGGTTAGGCCAGCAAGTTGAAAATGGAGTTCATTTGACATCCGATCATGGAGTGTAGCTCCATCCACTCACTGTTTGATTTTGAGTTTGCGTGCCTTCAAACAAGGCTGTCTCATGAGAAAACTATACATTTGTTGAAAAAACTGTTCATAGATTATGAAAGAGGGAAGTCAGCTGAATATTTATATGTTAGAATCATGTTTCTAGGATGACGTATGAATGAGCAGATAGGTTTGGCGTCATGTCCAAACTCTTCGAGTTTGGATCCTTCCCTATTCATTTGCATGGAGAGACTTTTATGTTTAATAAACCTTTAATATCTCTGAAGTTATACATTTTATGAAAAAATAGTGAATTATGAAAGTGTGCAACTGTGCACGACGAACAGGAAGAGCTTGAAATCGAGTTTCTACGATGAAGTATGAATGAGTAGGGACCATCATAATTTTGCATGAAATATTAAAATTCATAAAAGTTGAATTTATTTGAAATTTTGCAGTGTAGCAAAAAATTCTGAATCATACAGATTAATGTCCTGAAATAGCTGAACAATTGAAGGTGTATATGAAGTTTGTGGGAATAAGTATTAATGAGTGGCTGGGATCTGAATATTTTTCATAAAACGTTGAAGAAGTATGAAATTATGAAATTTTTTGAAAATGTTGAAATGGTCCTAGAAAGCCCTTGAAGAGCTGAAAATAATGATATGTTGAACATGTATGAAGGTTGAAGTATGTTGAAGTTATTGAAGGCCTAAAAAGTGGCGGAATAAAAATAATAATAATAACTAGAATTGCAATTCCTTGAAGAAATTGCGGTGTGAATGCTGA
The DNA here is from genome assembly GCA_949357725.1 of Hyperoplus immaculatus. Lineage (NCBI taxonomy): Eukaryota > Metazoa > Chordata > Actinopteri > Uranoscopiformes > Ammodytidae > Hyperoplus > Hyperoplus immaculatus. The sequence goes on from CASHTC010001169.1 coordinate 76,656, forward strand.
CGCTGATGTTGAAGAAGCTGACGCTTCACTGCTGAATGTTGATGAAGAACGAAGGATGAATATATCTGAATCAACAGAATGGTTGAATAATAGAATGTTTGAAAAATGTGGAATATTTGGAAGTTTGAATGGATTTTCTAGCTGAATTGAGGAATGAATTATGACCTTGAAGTATGACCTCCAAAATGTTATCAGTTCATCTTTGAGTCAGAATCAACATTTGTGCAAAATTTGAAGAAAAACCGTGGAAGCGTTCATGAGAATGCAGTCACAAAAGGCAACGTCACAGTGACCTTGAAATTTGACCTTTGACCTCTAAACTCTTGTGATGTCATCTCTGAGTCATAATGAACATCTGTGCAAAATTTTAAGAAAATCCGGTGAAGTCTAAAATTTGGTGTTGGAACGGGGAATTGAACCCCCAACCCTGTGTTCAGCTCAATCTGGATACTACCATGTAATGTCCTGAAGGAGCTGAACATGTAGAATGTGGTATGAAGTTTATCGGATGAAAACTGACTGAGTAAAGGCAACTTGAATTGTGTGTGTATGTGTGTGTGTGTGTGTATGTGTGTGTGTGTGTGTGTGTGTGTGTGTGTGCTTAATGTGCCATATGCACTTACCACGAGACATGCTTCCCTTCACACAAACATTTGAGGTGAAAATTGTATTCCCTCAGCTGGAATCGAACCTGAGACCTTTGAACTACGAGACCTGGGCTTAAACCACTAAGCCACCAGACCTGTGTTCAATAACATAACAAGAGAACTATATATTGCTATGGTGCTGTTGTCACAGCTAATCAGGGCCAATTGGTAACAGCTGTGTTACCTCTCCACCTCTGTGGTATATGTAGGGGGTGTGTGTGTGTGTGTGTGTGTGTGTGTGTGTGTGTGTGTGTGTGTGTGTGTGTGTGTCTGGTGTGTGTGTGTGTGTGTGTGTGTGTGTGTGTGTGTGTGTCTCTCCCTCTCCCTCTCTCTCTTTATGGAGTTGGACCTATATTGGCCTATGATGTCATCGTTGAGTCAAAGACAGCCAGTGCACTGTAATGGTCACCATGGTGACAGACAGCTAATCAGTGTCAAGTGTAAACAGCTGTACTGGTAATCTACACAGGTACAGCCACTTGTGTCCCCAAATCCCCTGTCACACAGACAGAGGTTTTAAATGAACGCTAAGCCCGAACTAATGGCTGTATCTCGCAAACCGTTTGTCTGACAGAAAAAATGATGGTACCGTGAGAATGAGAAGATTCCAATTAATATTCACTGTGACATTTGGGTCTGTATTGTAAACAATTTGGTTAGGCCAGCAAGTTGAAAATGGAGTTCATTTGACATCCGATCATGGAGTGTAGCTCCATCCACTCACTGTTTGATTTTGAGTTTGCGTGCCTTCAAACAAGGCTGTCTCATGAGAAAACTATACATTTGTTGAAAAAACTGTTCATAGATTATGAAAGAGGGAAGTCAGCTGAATATTTATATGTTAGAATCATGTTTCTAGGATGACGTATGAATGAGCAGATAGGTTTGGCGTCATGTCCAAACTCTTCGAGTTTGGATCCTTCCCTATTCATTTGCATGGAGAGACTTTTATGTTTAATAAACCTTTAATATCTCTGAAGTTATACATTTTATGAAAAAATAGTGAATTATGAAAGTGTGCAACTGTGCACGACGAACAGGAAGAGCTTGAAATCGAGTTTCTACGATGAAGTATGAATGAGTAGGGACCATCATAATTTTGCATGAAATATTAAAATTCATAAAAGTTGAATTTATTTGAAATTTTGCAGTGTAGCAAAAAATTCTGAATCATACAGATTAATGTCCTGAAATAGCTGAACAATTGAAGGTGTATATGAAGTTTGTGGGAATAAGTATTAATGAGTGGCTGGGATCTGAATATTTTTCATAAAACGTTGAAGAAGTATGAAATTATGAAATTTTTTGAAAATGTTGAAATGGTCCTAGAAAGCCCTTGAAGAGCTGAAAATAATGATATGTGGAACATGTATGAAGGTTGAAGTATGTTGAAGTTATTGAACGCCTAAAAAGTGGCGGAATAAAAATAATAATAATAACTAGAATTGCAATTCCTTGAAGAAATTGCGGTGTGAATGCTGACGCTGATGTTGAAGAAGCTGACGCTTCACTGCTGAATGTTGATGAAGAACGAAGGATGAATATATCTGAATCAACAGAATGGTTGAATAATAGAATGTTTGAAAAATGTGGAATATTTGGAAGTTTGAATGGATTTTCTAGCTGAATTGAGGAATGAATTATGACCTTGAAGTATGACCTCCAAAATGTTATCAGTTCATCTTTGAGTCAGAATCAACATTTGTGCAAAATTTGAAGAAAAACCGTGGAAGCGTTCATGAGAATGCAGTCACAAAAGGCAACGTCACAGTGACCTTGAAATTTGACCTTTGACCTCTAAACTCTTGTGATGTCATCTCTGAGTCATAATGAACATCTGTGCAAAATTTTAAGAAAATCCGGTGAAGTCTAAAATTTGGTGTTGGAACGGGGAATTGAACCCCCAACCCTGTGTTCAGCTCAATCTGGATACTACCATGTAATGTCCTGAAGGAGCTGAACATGTAGAATGTGGTATGAAGTTTATCGGATGAAAACTGACTGAGTAAAGGCAACTTGAATTGTGTGTGTATGTGTGTGTGTGTGTGTGTGTGTGTATGTGTGTGTGTGTGTGTGTGTGCTTAATGTGCCATATGCACTTACCACGAGACATGCTTCCCTTCACACAAAGATTTGAGGTGAAAATTGTATTCCCTCAGCTGGAATCGAACCTGAGACCTTTGAACTACGAGACCTGGTCTTAAACCACTAAGCCACCAGACCTGTATTCAATAATATAACAAGAGAACTATATATTGCTATGGTGCTGTGGTCACAACTAATCAGGGCCAATTGGTAACAGCTGTGTTACCTCTCCACCTTTAGAGCACACCGAAGCGCATGCCTCGAACTTCTGCCTCTCACACGCAAACCGTTTGTCTGACAGAAAAAATGATCGTACCGTGAGAATGAGAAGATTCCAATTAATATTCACTGTGAAATTTGGGTCTGTATTGTAAACAATTTGGTTAGGCCAGCAAGTTGAAAATGGAGTTCATTTGACATCCGATCATGGAGTGTAGCTCCATCCACTCACTGTTTGATTTTGAGTTTGCGTGCCTTCAAACAAGGCTGTCTCATGAGAAAACTATACATTTGTTGAAAAAACTGTTCATAGATTATGAAAGAGGGAAGTCAGCTGAATATTTATATGTTAGAATCATGTTTCTAGGATGACGTATGAATGAGCAGATAGGTTTGGCGTCATGTCCAAACTCTTCGAGTTTGGATCCTTCCCTATTCATTTGCATGGAGAGACTTTTATGTTTAATAAACCTTTAATATCTCTGAAGTTATACATTTTATGAAAAAATTGTGAATTATGAAAGTGTGCAACTGTGCACGACGAACAGGAAGAGCTTGAAATCGAGTTTCTACGATGAAGTATGAATGAGTAGGGACCATCATAATTTTGCATGAAATATTAAAATTCATAAAAGTTGAATTTATTTGAAATTTTGCAGTGTAGCAAAAAATTCTGAATCATACAGATTAATGTCCTGAAATAGCTGAACAATTGAAGGTGTATATGAAGTTTGTGGGAATAAGTATGAATGAGTGGCTGGGATCTGAATATTTTTCATAAAACGTTGAAGAAGTATGAAATTATGAAATTTTTTGAAAATGTTGAAATGGTCCTAGAAAGCCCTTGAAGAGCTGAAAATAATGATATGTGGAACATGTATGAAGGTTGAAGTATGTTGAAGTTATTGAAGGCCTAAAAAGTGGCGGAATAAAAATAATAATAATAATAAGAATAAATACGCAGAATATTAAAGCTGTGAATGCTTTCAGCATTCACACCAATAAGAATAAATACGCAGAATATTAAAGCTGTGAATGCTTTCAGCATTCACACCAATAATAATAAGAACTAGAATTGCAATTCCTTGAAGAAATTGCGGTGTGAATGCTGACGCTGATGTTGAAGAAGCTGACGCTTCACTGCTGAATGTTGATGAAGAACGAAGGATGAATATATCTGAATCAACAGAATGGTTGAATAATAGAATGTTTGAAAAATGTGGAATATTTGGAAGTTTGAATGGATTTTCTAGCTGAATTGAGGAATGAATTATGACCTTGAAGTATGACCTCCAAAATGTTATCAGTTCATCTTTGAGTCAGAATCAACATTTGTGCAAAATTTGAAGAAAAACCGTGGAAGCGTTCATGAGAATGCAGTCACAAAAGGCAACGTCACAGTGACCTTGAAATTTGACCTTTGACCTCTAAACTCTTGTGATGTCATCTCTGAGTCATAATGAACATCTGTGCAAAATTTTAAGAAAATCCGGTGAAGTCTAAAATTTGGTGTTGGAACGGGGAATTGAACCCCCAACCCTGTGTTCAGCTCAATCTGGATACTACCATGTAATGTCCTGAAGGAGCTGAACATGTAGAATGTGGTATGAAGTTTATCGGATGAAAACTGACTGAGTAAAGGCAACTTGAATTGTGTGTGTATGTGTGTGTGTGTGTGTGTGTGTGTATGTGTGTGTGTGTGTGTGTGTGCTTAATGTGCCATATGCACTTACCACGAGACATGCTTCCCTTCACACAAAGATTTGAGGTGAAAATTGTATTCCCTCAGCTGGAATCGAACCTGAGACCTTTGAACTACGAGACCTGGTCTTAAACCACTAAGCCACCAGACCTGTATTCAATAATATAACAAGAGAACTATATATTGCTATGGTGCTGTGGTCACAACTAATCAGGGCCAATTGGTAACAGCTGTGTTACCTCTCCACCTTTAGAGCACACCGAAGCGCATGCCTCGAACTTCTGCCTCTCACACGCAAACCGTTTGTCTGACAGAAAAAATGATCGTACCGTGAGAATGAGAAGATTCCAATTAATATTCACTGTGAAATTTGGGTCTGTATTGTAAACAATTTGGTTAGGCCAGCAAGTTGAAAATGGAGTTCATTTGACATCCGATCATGGAGTGTAGCTCCATCCACTCACTGTTTGATTTTGAGTTTGCGTGCCTTCAAACAAGGCTGTCTCATGAGAAAACTATACATTTGTTGAAAAAACTGTTCATAGATTATGAAAGAGGGAAGTCAGCTGAATATTTATATGTTAGAATCATGTTTCTAGGATGACGTATGAATGAGCAGATAGGTTTGGCGTCATGTCCAAACTCTTCGAGTTTGGATCCTTCCCTATTCATTTGCATGGAGAGACTTTTATGTTTAATAAACCTTTAATATCTCTGAAGTTTTACATTTTATGAAAAAATTGTGAATTATGAAAGTGTGCAACTGTGCACGACGAACAGGAAGAGCTTGAAATCGAGTTTCTACGATGAAGTATGAATGAGTAGGGACCATCATAATTTTGCATGAAATATTAAAATTCATAAAAGTTGAATTTATTTGAAATTTTGCAGTGTAGCAAAAAATTCTGAATCATACAGATTAATGTCCTGAAATAGCTGAACAATTGAAGGTGTATATGAAGTTTGTGGGAATAAGTATGAATGAGTGGCTGGGATCTGAATATTTTTCATAAAACGTTGAAGAAGTATGAAATTATGAAATTTTTTGAAAATGTTGAAATGGTCCTAGAAAGCCCTTGAAGAGCTGAAAATAATGATATGTGGAACATGTATGAAGGTTGAAGTATGTTGAAGTTATTGAACGCCTAAAAAGTGGCGGAATAAAAATAATAATAATAATAAGAACTAGAATTGCAATTCCTTGAAGAAATTGCGGTGTGAATGCTGACGCTGATGTTGAAGAAGCTGACGCTTCACTGCTGAATGTTGATGAAGAACGAAGGATGAATATATCTGAATCAACAGAATGGTTGAATAATAGAATGTTTGAAAAATGTGGAATATTTGGAAGTTTGAATGGATTTTCTAGCTGAATTGAGGAATGAATTATGACCTTGAAGTATGACCTCCAAAATGTTATCAGTTCATCTTTGAGTCAGAATCAACATTTGTGCAAAATTTGAAGAAAAACCGTGGAAGCGTTCATGAGAATGCAGTCACAAAAGGCAACGTCACAGTGACCTTGAAATTTGACCTTTGACCTCTAAACTCTTGTGATGTCATCTCTGAGTCATAATGAACATCTGTGCAAAATTTTAAGAAAATCCGGTGAAGTCTAAAATTTGGTGTTGGAACGGGGAATTGAACCCCCAACCCTGTGTTCAGCTCAATCTGGATACTACCATGTAATGTCCTGAAGGAGCTGAACATGTAGAATGTGGTATGAAGTTTATCGGATGAAAACTGACTGAGTAAAGGCAACTTGAATTGTGTGTGTATGTGTGTGTGTGTGTGTGTGTGTGTATGTGTGTGTGTGTGTGTGTGTGCTTAATGTGCCATATGCACTTACCACGAGACATGCTTCCCTTCACACAAAGATTTGAGGTGAAAATTGTATTCCCTCAGCTGGAATCGAACCTGAGACCTTTGAACTACGAGACCTGGTCTTAAACCACTAAGCCACCAGACCTGTATTCAATAATATAACAAGAGAACTATATATTGCTATGGTGCTGTGGTCACAACTAATCAGGGCCAATTGGTAACAGCTGTGTTACCTCTCCACCTTTAGAGCACACCGAAGCGCATGCCTCGAACTTCTGCCTCTCACACGCAAACCGTTTGTCTGACAGAAAAAATGATCGTACCGTGAGAATGAGAAGATTCCAATTAATATTCACTGTGAAATTTGGGTCTGTATTGTAAACAATTTGGTTAGGCCAGCAAGTTGAAAATGGAGTTCATTTGACATCCGATCATGGAGTGTAGCTCCATCCACTCACTGTTTGATTTTGAGTTTGCGTGCCTTCAAACAAGGCTGTCTCATGAGAAAACTATACATTTGTTGAAAAAACTGTTCATAGATTATGAAAGAGGGAAGTCAGCTGAATATTTATATGTTAGAATCATGTTTCTAGGATGACGTATGAATGAGCAGATAGGTTTGGCGTCATGTCCAAACTCTTCGAGTTTGGATCCTTCCCTATTCATTTGCATGGAGAGACTTTTATGTTTAATAAACCTTTAATATCTCTGAAGTTATACATTTTATGAAAAAATTGTGAATTATGAAAGTGTGCAACTGTGCACGACGAACAGGAAGAGCTTGAAATCGAGTTTCTACGATGAAGTATGAATGAGTAGGGACCATCATAATTTTGCATGAAATATTAAAATTCATAAAAGTTGAATTTATTTGAAATTTTGCAGTGTAGCAAAAAATTCTGAATCATACAGATTAATGTCCTGAAATAGCTGAACAATTGAAGGTGTATATGAAGTTTGTGGGAATAAGTATGAATGAGTGGCTGGGATCTGAATATTTTTCATAAAACGTTGAAGAAGTATGAAATTATGAAATTTTTTGAAAATGTTGAAATGGTCCTAGAAAGCCCTTGAAGAGCTGAAAATAATGATATGTGGAACATGTATGAAGGTTGAAGTATGTTGAAGTTATTGAAGGCCTAAAAAGTGGCGGAATAAAAATAATAATAATAATAAGAACTAGAATTGCAATTCCTTGAAGAAATTGCGGTGTGAATGCTGACGCTGATGTTGAAGAAGCTGACGCTTCACTGCTGAATGTTGATGAAGAACGAAGGATGAATATATCTGAATCAACAGAATGGTTGAATAATAGAATGTTTGAAAAATGTGGAATATTTGGAAGTTTGAATGGATTTTCTAGCTGAATTGAGGAATGAATTATGACCTTGAAGTATGACCTCCAAAATGTTATCAGTTCATCTTTGAGTCAGAATCAACATTTGTGCAAAATTTGAAGAAAAACCGTGGAAGCGTTCATGAGAATGCAGTCACAAAAGGCAACGTCACAGTGACCTTGAAATTTGACCTTTGACCTCTAAACTCTTGTGATGTCATCTCTGAGTCATAATGAACATCTGTGCAAAATTTTAAGAAAATCCGGTGAAGTCTAAAATTTGGTGTTGGAACGGGGAATTGAACCCCCAACCCTGTGTTCAGCTCAATCTGGATACTACCATGTAATGTCCTGAAGGAGCTGAACATGTAGAATGTGGTATGAAGTTTATCGGATGAAAACTGACTGAGTAAAGGCAACTTGAATTGTGTGTGTATGTGTGTGTGTGTGTGTGTGTGTGTGTGTGTGTGTGTGTGTGTGTGTGTGTGTGTGCTTAATGTGCCATATGCACTTACCACGAGACATGCTTCCCTTCACACAAACATTTGAGGTGAAAATTGTATTCCCTCAGCTGGAATCGAACCTGAGACCTTTGAACTACGAGACCTGGGCTTAAACCACTAAGCCACCAGACCTGTGTTCAATAACATAACAAGAGAACTATATATTGCTATGGTGCTGTTGTCACAGCTAATCAGGGCCAATTGGTAACAGCTGTGTTACCTCTCCACCTCTGTGGTATATGTAGGGGGTGTGTGTGTGTGTG